>UCOH01012243.1:31724-75695 GCA_900474275.1 Synergus japonicus
CTTCCAAATATATTTTTTGTGATAAAAAACCTACATAATGAAAAAAATATCGACCTAGATGTCTAAGATCGAAAATGTAAACCATAGAATATTTTTAAATCTGAACCTTATATTAAAAAAATGTACTTTTTGATCTTTTACATATTATACATATATAGTCAAAGATTTTTTATATTGATTTGAACAACGTTGTGATGCGAGGATTATAAAGGATTTAAATATTTAATAACCTCTCTATTTAATGTCAATTTTAAAAACTTTCTCACTCGCACACTTTCCCACGAGTAGGAAGAGGACAACTACGCACATGCGCACTCAAATAAAGTTCTTTTCGATCTACTTTTTGTTTCCAGTTTCGAAAGGCTTTCCACTGGCAGTTGGGTCTCCTTATTATTCCTTCGTGGGGTAGAGTTAGTCGGTTATATTACTTCGAGAGCGGTAACGACAACATCGACATATACAAATGGACTGCGGGACGCTGTAGGAAAGCGCGTGCTAATGCGTCAGAGAGAGAAGTTGCAAGGGGGTGTATGTTTGTCCCTTTCTCGCCAAAGCTAATTGGTTGAGCTTCACCAAGCTCCACTCACCGAAAATGCTCTCAACCAATTAGCTTTGGCGAAAAAGGGACAAACATACACCCCTTTGCAACTTCTCTCTCTGACGCATTAGCACGCACTTTCCTACAGCGTCCCGCAGTCCATTTCTATTTTCTATATGTCGAGGAACGAGAATGAGAATATAACCGAGAACTTATGATTTTAGAGATTTTTATGACAAGGGAGATAATTATTGATTAATTAACCGAAAAGAGTAATAAACTGTTTTCTGTACTTGTATTACTTCTTAATGAGCTTTACACAATTTGTAAATGAAAAAATGTATGCAGAGCATAGGTTATGTTAGTGTCTAACATAACCTATAAAGTGACGTTTATTATAAGATGAATTTTGTGGCTTTAGTTAACTAGTAAGCTGTTGTTTTGCATAGTTTACGTTCTTAAATATGTCTTAGCTAATAAATGACTAAAATTTAACCATGTAAATAATTTAAACAATAACAATTTTTCTAAAAATCATAAATTCTTTTAAATTCTCATAAATTCTGTCATATTCTCGGTCATATAACCTGGATTTAAGTTCTCGAGAATTTAAGAACTCTACTAGTTGATACCGCAGCGTCTATATTATAATGTGTGCTCATTGTCGTGTTGACATCGCATATAAAAGTTTTTAATTTTACTGACAAACTTTTCAAGTGTTAATCATTTATATATACAGAAAATCAATAAAATTTAAAATAATTATTTTGATTATAGTGCTTTGACGACTCCAAAGGACTCTACAATTGCGGTGTTTCGTTTACGAATATTTTTGTGAATATACATACGTAAGATCCCTTTTTACAATTATCAAATGATAATTTTAGAAAAGAAATAACTGTTTTATGTATTAACTGTCCATATTTTAACGTTTTAACTCACTTAACTGCGTTTAATTAACTTTTCTTATTCACGAGACAACATAACCACACTTTTTCATTTGAGAAAATTGTGAGTTTCTCAATATATTTTACGAAATTCAAAGCTTTTTAAGTAAATTTTCAAAATTATGGAAATAAATCTCATATATATTGATTTAAATAATGTACATTTCATGAACTTTTCATTTTTTGGCAAAGATGTCCTAAAAATATTTCGTTTGTAAAAGCAGAGTAAAAGTGACATAAAAATTGTTCAGAGTATAGAAATCTGACACAATGAATTTTCATAGCAATACCGGAACAAGGAAAACCAATCAGCGTTCATATTGGCATTCCGCTTTTTGGTTTGAGATTTTAAATTTTGTCCCATTTTTATTCTGAAGAATTTTTATCTAACTTTACTTTAACAAACGAAATATTGTTATCTACTTTTTACTTTCAATTGCTCAAATAGTATTTAAATATTGTAGTCAATTACAAGATGAAAGAAAGAAGATAATTTATTTTAATTTAACATGTTTTTTAACTATGTGTTGAAATTTTATTAGAGTTTTCGAGTGTGAACAAAGGTGGAAAAATTGAAGAATGATTATTCGAAACTGAAGAAACAGCGAATAGATGAGCAAAATTTTAATACCCAATCAAAGAAGAAATGGATGTACGAAGATACGATGAACTTCATAAAATTCCAGTATAAAAAAGATTTTAATTATTACATAATTAGGGATGTAAACTTTTTATGCAAGCGCATAATCGCATAATTTTCCAAAAAAGATAGGAATGAGTAAATATCAATCGTTTATCATATGTTGGTACTATCAGACCCAATTTTAAGGCCGCACAATTTCGCATAATCAGAAACCGATTGCCGCATAATTTGAGTTACGCGGCAATTTTCAATTATGTGCATAAAATCGTCTATTTCGGTGCATAAATTGCTTATTTTGCGATTTGTGCGCATAAATCGCCATTTTAAGCACATAAATCACGTATTTCTAGAGCAGTTTCATAATTATTTATATGTCATGAAAAAAATGAATTTAATTCTCGTTTTGAATTTGTGCGCCTTTCGCGCATTATAATTATATGGAATTTTAACTAATTTAAAGTATTTTTAACTTATAGATAATTAGCCTAAAACTCGCTTAAAAATCATTTCAAATAATTAAAAATTTCGTAACTTTTCAAATTTTTGAAAATTTCATAATATCTTTTTAAACTCTTTCTTAAATTCCCTTAAGGGTGGTGAGGTGGGGGGATAGGTTAATTCGACAAAAAAAAGGCCTATTTTCAAGAATTTTTTTATAAGATACATAATGCTGGTTTATTTCGGTAATATGCATATAATTGTACAACTTTTGAACTATGTTTCCCTAGATTTTTATTGATAAATTTTGGTAAATTAGCCGCTGGCAGCAAATCTCCGCCGGCCCTTTAAAAAAAAAGTTGTTTTACGGTGTACACCATACCATGTCATTGGATCAACTAAAACAAAAAAATCAAAATGCGTGTTTTAGTTTAGATGTTTGCCGATGCAACATGAGAGAGTTTTTTTTTTTATCGATTTTTACACTTTTAGTAGCACTTTCAAGTCAAAAACGCGATTTTCGCTAAAAAAAAATAGTTTAATTTGTTATTGTAAAATAGAAAATAATTATTAAGAAAGAAAAAACTCTTCCGTGTTGCATAGCGATATATGTGTAGAAAGTGGGTACCAAATAGAACTTCATAAATCATATCTACTCACAAAGAGTCGTCGATGCCAGGTCCATCGAGGGAAAGGCTTCTTTTTCAAAAGGTCTTCTCTGCTCTGTTTTCGCCTCATTTTGACAAATATAATAATAAAATTAAAACAAACACTGCTCAAAATACACGAAAACACAGCGAACGAAAAATGAGTCAAAATCAACGGTCGCTCAAACGCTCATAACTTCGGTAATTTAGCTCTAATCGACTTGACATTTTAGTACAACATTCTTGACATGTTATAAATTCATTTCAAAAAATAAAAAAAAGTTTAAAAACCTTACCCTCCTCTTAAAATTCATTAAAAATCTTTTCAAAATGTCGAATTTGAAAGCTTAAAATTAAGTTTGCCCCTCAGCAATCCCATCGAATTACATATAAATTATGGGACAAAAATTACTATTTATTTTTGAAAGTCTGAATTTAATGCATAATTTCTGAATTTTCACCGCATAAAAGACTCGAATCTTGGCGTATAATTCGACATTCTCGAATGCATAAAGTTCACATCCCTATACATAATATATTTTAAATTGACAAAAATAATAAACGATCGCAAAAACCACTTTATTTTAAAATATTCTTACAATTATACTTTCCAGGTTTGATGACGAATCCCGTAAAGACCGGAAAGAAAATTACAAAATCCTAGACATAAAAACAATACAAATGGACGAACTTGAAGGGAACTTGTCTGGCGAAGAAACCTATGAAGAAGGCGCTGATGTTTTCGCAAAGTCTGACTCCCAGGATGATCAGCTTGATGAAGGAACGGTCGAGTACCTCGACCTGGACATGGAAGCGATTAAGGAAGCCGAAGAGTATCAGCCGATGCCAATTCTCAATTTACAAAAGAAACGAAAACACTCCAAAGATAAGTCACCTTCACAGTCTTCCGTTCTAAAAAATAACCTAAAAACAAATTACGATACCCAAGGCGAACTCAAGTTGCGCCCCAAATATAGACCCATCAGGCCCAAACCTTATCAGAATCCACCGAAAGCAAATAAATTACAAAACTTGCCTTCCATTGTGAACTTTAACCCTACTCCAGGATTTATTGTGGCAGCGCCTACTGTTGTCAGAAAAGAAAATAAAGCTCAGGAAACCTTCGTCACGAGTAGTCCCACGAAAGGAATTAACTATTCCAAGGTCACAAATGGAGTAAATGTAGTTGGAAAAGTGAATACCGGAACTTTGTCGCCGAAGAGTGACTCGCGAAATGGGAAATTACCAACTCGGACAACGCCGAAGAACAGTGTTGAATTATTTTTTGAGAGCATGGCAAAAACTGTCCTCAATTTGCCAACTCAAGTTCAAGCGGAAATCAAAATGGAGATTTGTAAAGTTATTTCTATGGCTGAGATAAAATACTTGTCGGGGATTCATTCGAAAAGTGGGAAAACGGGCTGACTGTCGACCATACATGTAAGAGTTGTATCATACATATAAAAAAATTTGAATTTTGACGGACTGAATTTTGAGCATACATGTAAGAGTTGTATAATACATAAAAAAAATTGAATTTTGTTCTTCGATGTACATATTTTAGCAATGAAAAATATATCTTTGAAAGAGCATGGTTCCTATTTTGAAGTGGTTCATATTTATTTTGTTGTTTCTTGGTTTAATGTTTAATGAACTTCACTTTAAAGTGGTCTACAATGCTGTGCAATACAACATATTTTATGTAATTCGGTTTTTAAAATATCTTGATAATCTCTACACCATTTCTTAATTTTTTTTCGAAAGGTTTTGTGCCTATTAACTACAAATAGACACCCTTGTAAAAACCGTTTTTTTTTTTGTCACTCGAGTCTCAAAATGAGGAAAATTTTATGAAATCCGCGAAAGTCAATATGCACATAAAATCTCATTGGCGAGAATATAAAAAGGGTAGATTTAAAAATTCGTAAAGTTCCAAATTGTTTTTTGCTTTATTTATAAACATGCTAGCGTGCAAAACGTTGAAATAACACTTCACCACTTTAAAAGAACGAAGCAATAAGGAGTCGTATCAGATATGCACAAACATAGACTTATTATACGAAAGCATTCTTATCAATAATAATTTAGCCTCTCCAAAACATCTTATAATAAAAAATCGAAACAAGTCCTTAACCTACGAAACCTAAAATGATAGTCAAAGTCTTAAAGCATTTGTGCTTGTAAAGTACAAAGGTAGAAACAGAATACAACGTGTGCAGCTGATAGTCACAATAATAATAAAGCAAGTATCGCAAGTATATTCTCTATGAAAACGTAATGCTGTTTCGAAATATATATATATATTGAATTGCTACGCTAAGTGCAATGCGTAATCGATTCACAGTCGTGTTCCGAATCTTTGGGATAGAAGTTAGAACTCACTGAAAAAGGAACTAGCAACTAGTGTCCGATTTTGAAATTCACAATCACAGATACGTTACTTTTCAACTTTAAAATCTTTTTCTTTCACATCGGTCACTAATTGCTTAGCAGCGGTGAGAAGATAGTGACAATTAATAATAGTAGATAGTACAATAGATTAAGATTAAGAGTACGAGGCGTATCGTTGATCTATAATAGTAAGTCGAGAAGCTTAAATTCGGAAGGTTTCCGAAAAATGTTGACACGACCGAGAAATAAAAATACTCGAGCGTAAATCGTTTTTGGCGATTATCGTTCTCCTTGAAAAAGATAGTTCCTTTCTTTTTGAACGACCCGATTCAACTCCAAGGGTTAAGCACCGATTTATTCTTCTTTTTCTGCTTTCTCGACGTCCTGTTTTTCATCCCCTTCGCCTGAAGCCTGATCGCCTGAAGCCTGATCCCCTTCAAATTTCGGACCTGGTGCTTCCTCTCCTTCGAGGACTATTTCCTCAGGATCGGGAGCTCGAGGAAGGAAATCCTCGTCTGGGTACATCCCTTTGAAAATCTCTTTTGCCTGGAAAATAATGATGAATTAAACTTGAGTTTGATAGTTAAATAAATACAGGCTTCGCAGTCTTTCCCCCATTTCCTTGTTTTTGTTCTAAGAAGCCTGCAAATTGCCCTTTTTCAAACTTACTTGATTGACTGCAAAGTCAAAATCGAGGTCTAGATCGGGACCCGAGCAAAGATGAACGTTACTTGGAGCAGAGTTGCTCAATTTAATATCTGAAGCCGGCAGATTTAAATAGAGAGACCATAAAGTGTGAGGTTTTAAATCTTCGATGTCCTTGTCTGTCTTCTCTCCCTCCTAAAAGCATTAAGAAATGATTAGTTAGTTAATTTGAATTCAATGCCCTCTTGAACACCCGTAAATAAAATAAAATAAAATTTCAAATACCGTTAGATGTCTTTTATCAGGAGAAACCGTTTGAGTGTGTGAATCAGTAGGACTGCGACTAACATTGGGTTCCAAAGCCCCCACTTTCAAGAATTTCTTTACGACATACTCGAGATCTTCTTTCGCAGTCTTTGTCCGCTTGCAAGTTAGGTGTAGCATGACTAGAATAATAAAGAGGTCGTTAAACCTTGTCTCAATAAAAAATCGATTAAACACTCTCACACTACTTAGAAAATTATATCAAAAAGGTTATTACAAAGGCCTTGAGGGCAGGCGTTAGTCGATGGTCCTAATTCGATTATCGTCACGGCTTCCTGTCCTGCTTCTTCAGGCGGATAATAGAGCAGAGTGAGATTCTCTTTTTCTCCAGGCATTATCGATCTGTCGGTGATGAAAATTGCGCGAGAAATTTGCTGATCGCCGGTCGCGGCAACGATTTCTGGTGGCAAGTGGCCTTGACCGACAACCAGGTGCTCGAGAGCAAGTCGTTGTTTTCCGGTAATTATCGCTTTGCATTTGTCTTCACCGACGACGAGGCCATCAAGCTGTCTTTTTAGGCAGTAGACTCCACCGAAAACTGCACATAATCTGTAAATAAAAATGTTTTAACAATTTTTTTATTATTTTCAAAGAAAATAGGTTAATTATTGTAAGTAATAATTATTTATTATTAAAAAAATTTTATAACTTATTATAACCATTACGTCATTAAAACAAATTTCTTAAAATGATTCAAGGCTCATTCACGGAGTCTCTGGTCTTCTTGGTCAGGAGTTACCCTGCAGTCCTGAATTAATTTCCGAATTTTCAATTTACCTGCAGAAGCATTGAGGTAGTTCCCCACTTCCATACATCGGCCATAAAAATGGGGTATTTCCATATCTTCCGAGACTGTTAAGGAAATGTTTCGTGCGGTTTACTCCATCCCTACAGGAGGTTTTATCAGTGGCCATCGCAATTGCTTGCATCACGTAGTGTTTAACAATCGGCGTCAGGTTTTTCGTATTTAGGTACTCAATGAACGTCTTGTCGCGGTACCCTATAGATACAAAAAAAAACGTTAGTATTAAATCGTGAGTGAGAGCCTCTGGTGACTCAGAATTTCATTGTTTTCCATCTAAGGTCACTATCAAATTGCAGGAAGAATATTAATTGAAAGTGCAATAAGGGGAAATTTGGGAAGGAAGCAAATTCTAACCATCGAATTCGGGACTTTCGGCCCCTTGGTCCATGCAAGATGAAAGCAGCTGCATCAACATTCTCTTCTCGATGACGCTGACAGTTTTATTTGCAAAAACATCGGCACGAGAGCAAGGAACTTGAACCAATTTCCCTTCCATGAAAGTCGCTACTCGAGAAACTGCTCGAAATTCTGCGTATCGAGCAATGTTACTCGATATTAAAAGTTCTACCAGTTCCCCACGAGCGTAAAGCAACTGAAAAATAAATGTATTTATTAGAATGAAACTATTTTTAAGGGGGTTGATACTTATTTATAACCTATCTATAAATTCAATCTTTTCATTTTACTCAAAAAATATTAAAATTACAGATTTTTACGCTCTGTACTTTAAATTCTTTTTAAAAAATGATAATAAATAAATAAATAAATACCGTCCGACCAAATATCTAATTATAATACATATTTTTTATGTAAAAAGAATAGGTTAGAACTTGATTCTAAGAGCCTTAAATAAAATGAAGAATATGAATTTAAATTTTAGAAGTTGGATCCAACAGCCTCAAGAGGAGATGAACTAAAAATTGTACCTTCGGTGCCAAATCGATGTTGAATCTCCTATATTCCTTCTTGATTCGATCTGTGCTCCAATGTTTAACGAGTTCTTTCTTCTCAGCTTTGTCCTCGTCGGATTTTTCAGCACCTTCCCCGGGACCATCTCCGGAACCTTCGGTTTGTGTGTCTTTTGAAGAAACTTCCGGAAGATCCGCATCACTTAAACATTTTTTAAGTTTTTCATTGTTCCTCCTTTAAATTGCTTGAAATTCCGTAAAATGACTTGAAATACTTTCAAATCGTTAAATCCGAATTTTGAATAACTTAGTGAAATTATCTAATCCTCAATATGTACTTTGAATTTACAGTTTCAACTCTGAATCTAAAACTACTTTTTTTGCGATCATTTTTATTACAAATATACACAATTTAAACTTTTTCATATACAAGTGAATTTTTACTGTAAACTTTTCCAATTATGGAATATACATTTCTAAGTACGGATTTCAAAAAATATTTCATATTACGACATTTTAGGCCCTGCTTCAGTACCGTTATTAGAAAATTGCAAGCCATTATAGTTACATTTTTTTAAATATACGTACTCCACAATGTACCAATTCTCTTCAATATTTTCAATAGTCGAATACTGATTGCTTGCTTTTAAAAAACTTTCTCCAGATTCTAGGTTTGGGTCGCTATCCTTGTTGTCAGATTTATTCGTTTTTAAATCTTCTATCCATTTTTGGAGTCCATCAAAGTTAAAAGTTGCCCATAAGCCTCCATAGTATTCGTTACTGTAAAAAAATCAATTTTTAATTCAATTTACGTTATTTACGTTGTTTACATTAGGCGAGACCGCCCTACAGTTGGTAATATTTTACAGTAGCTAATTTTAAATAATCAGAATGTTACGCATACGTTTTCGTATGCGTAACAAAACTGGAAGCTTTAGAAACAATATATACTTCGACTACAATTTTTATTTCTCTTCATATATGAATTTTTCAGCAGTTTTTATTTGACGTTGCACAAACTAACAGTAGCATTAGGTTTTTTCTTTTGTATTTAATTATTTAATATGTAATCTTTAATTAAAACTTTTAAAAGTTACTTTTAATGTTAAAAGTTTTAAAAGTACTGCAAGTATTTTCATCTACTAAAAAAGTTCAAAAATTGAAGCGCAATGTCATTTAGTGAAAAAATGTCAGGTCAACAAACTAAAAACAAAAAAAAAACTGAAAAGTTGTAATATAATAACTCAAAATAGTTAAGTAATGAATTCATCAACTTTCTTTTGTATAGATATACTTGCAGGTGGGGCACATGTGAAATTGAATTCTGATTTATCTCTACATTGCTGTCGCTATGCCGACCTCATGAAACTCTCACCTGCTTCAGTAAAAAATTTTCCCTTTCTCCAATCCCTTAAAACTTTTAAAGCTAAGAAAATATTTTAAAAAAAGGTATCTACATAAAAACGTAGTCACAAAAGTCCTTGAAAATAAAAAATTATAATTAAGGTAATTTGTATATAGGTAAATATAATTAAATAAAATCTTACCTGTCGAGGTGGAGAACTTTTTTGCCGATTCTGCTCGCAGCTGCGGCGACAATCGACTCGGTCATACCTATCAAAAATGGAAAAGCCACACCTATTAATAAAATTCGAAAAACTCTGAAAATAATAGATTTTTTAGAACTTTCATTCCTTAAAAAATAACTTTATATCCATCACTCTTTCTAATAAAAATCAATACCTGTTCCCACGACGATCACGTCGTATTCAGTTGGCAGATCGTCCTCCATGATCCTAGTTTATTTAGTTTAATATTAATACAAAGAAGCGAAGTTATTTCTGTAAGAAAAACGACAATTTTTGTTCGCGGAACTCCAGGCGAAAGATAGTTAATTCATCGTAAAATCGCGGCGATTGCGACTTACACACAGCCCACACAGCTTGACACAGCTTAAACGTCAAATTATTTTTTGGAGTAGTTTTGGAGTAGTCTACCGTCTATCGCCCTCCTAACTCGGCCTTGCTCGGCGCTCGCTGGTATCGACTCGATGGATTCGCCGATTCGATCGACTAGAAGTAATCAAGTAACAAGAAGTAAGAACTGCTCAGGCTGAGCTGAGAACTATCCGAAACTTCGAACCGTCCAAACTGTCACTTCACTTTTTTTTTATGTATTCTTCATTTTTTTTAAAGAGACCGGTGTGGGTGGTGGTATGGATTTTAACTCAAGGAAATTGACCAATAACAGATCATTTTCTATCGGGAAGGAGATTGATTGGATGATCAGGTCAAAGGATGTTTAATCAGGATTCTTACAACAAATAACACGTGAGAAATAAGGGAATTTTTGGAAATGGCGGCAACGACTGCAGCTGAGCAGTGCCATTTGAACGATTTCAACTGGATAATGATTAATTGCGCGAAAATTTAAAATAGAGATATGAATTTTAATTTATTTTTAAAATCAGAAAATAGAAATTCGGAGCCAAAAATCTAGTGTAATATGAACAAATATGAATTAGTTTATATAGTCCATACTCAAAAAGTGAGCAGGAAAAATGTATTTCTTTTTAATAAAAAAGCTCAATAGTTTTTGAAAGATTTTAGAAGAATTAAATAATGATTAAGTTAATTATTATAATTAAATTAATAATTCTTATAATTTCTTTGTAATTTCAGAAAATAAAAAAAATACTTCAAGTTTTACGTGATCCCTGTAAATTTTTGGAGAGCCATTAGCAAAATACTTTGAAATTAATGTTTCTATTTAAAATTTGAGGTATCCAATTTTGAGGAACTTTTATAAAGCTTTGTAATAAAAACACCAGTTCTAATTTTATAAAAATTTACTTAAATTTTTTCGATCTAAATAAATACAAAAAAAATCATGTTCTGCTATCTACATAAAGTATAGGAACATAGTCTACAAGTGCTCTAAAGAATATACAAAATCAGAAATTCGATGTTTGTTTCACACTGGTCCATTCATACACACACACACACACACACAGACGCATTACTTTTCTTATTATTATATCAGCGTGGAATACGAGTTTTACTTTTTACTTAAAAATGAATTTAAAAATGAAAATAAATAAATCAGGACTTTTAATTGACGTTGTATTATTTCCACGCAATTTTCCTGTATTTTTACTCTCAATAACTGAATCAGATTTTCATAAATTATAGACTCGGTGAATTAAAACACCGATTTTAGTCATCTTTAAATGCTTTCGTTTTTTTTCCTAGTTTGTTTTTCTATTAAATACTTTTTGTTATAAAATGTCTTCAATTTTCTTTTTTATCAATTTAAAAATTAACTTAACAGGCTCTCTCTCTCAGCGCTTTTAGAACATGATTGTAGACAAGAGTTTTCGAGTCCCTTCCCCAAAGATAGTCTATGTGGTTAAATTTGCTGTACTCTATTTTGTGCGATAAGACGACATCAGGAAGTCTGTCGAGGAGTCTTTGGACGTCCTGGAAGAGAAGGTTTAGTATCAGAAATTGTTTTTGGTCTCAGAAATGACAGAATTCAATTTTCTTGAAAAAATTTAAATCCTCAATAACTATTAATTCTTCAACTTACCGTTGGATGTGTAAGATAATCATTCTCGCTATAAAAGACGTAAGTCGGAACTTTTACTCTCTCCAAGTTGTATTTCGGAGGTTGCGTGCTTCCATATCGAACCAAGTTCTGATCGAGTCCATAATCGAATTTCCTAAACGAGTCTGAAACCAAAATCACTATATTAATATAATATCTCCGCCTGGATATATAATTATATACATTATTTATAATGAAATTCCTAAGAATCTCCTAATATTTGTTAAATGCCCTAATTAAAGGTATTTGAACTGATTCCCCGATTTCAAATGGATTAGATCAAATACGTTTTATCAACAACATTTTTTAAAATTAAATTTACCTGATAAAATAAGTTGACTATAATGCATAATTTGCTTGACAGATGCGCCAGCCGGAAAATGTCCAAAGATAATAGGCAACATAGACTTATCAAGTTGATCGCTTCCGAAGCCAGCGACGAGGTACATCCAAAATGTACAACATGTTTTTGAAAGGGTATCAGGACTGTTACGAATGAATGTGCCCAGGGCACGAGCTTGCAGCCTATTGCGAGGAAACCATTGGTGTATGTTGCAGTAAAATGAGCCCCACTAAAAGAAACTGTTTGTAAATACGATGTAAATTATACAAAATTCAGATAGGAATTAGACACTCACCTCCATTACGCCGTAGAATCGCACAACCAACTTAAGGAGGGGACTTTTTTGGTTCGATAAGAAGGCAATCGGTGCGAGACTTATCATCGATTTCACTTTTATATTGTACTCTGGTTTCTCACTTGCCATCGCGTAAAACGAGGTTGTTCCTTGACTGTAGCCTATATAATGTAATTTAGGGGATCCAGTTTTCTCCAAAACATAATCTATCATCGCTGGAAGATCGTAAATAGCTATCTCGTGAAAACTAAAATAAATTTCAAATTTAAAGTCATGATTAACAATTTTAAAGGTTCATTCACGTCCATTAAGTTGCACAATTTCATTACCTGAAGTCCCAAAATTCTCTATCCTTGATGTTCCATCTTTTGTGGGATTGAGAATAAGCATTTCCTCTCACATTAGCCAGCCAAACATCATAACCTTTATCGACGAGAATATACGCTGTAAAGAAATAAATAGATTTATTAACAACTTGGGGTTAATCACTCTTAAATTTTTTGAATTCTATTGAAATCTTTTTAAAATTTTTAAATTCCACAAAATCTTTTGAGATCCTTAAGGCCATGTAAGACTTACCCGATTCCTACCTTACCGACATTTTTTGTCTGCAACGCTACGTCTACATTTATTGAGATATCAAATTGAAAATTTCTGAAATTGAAGCTAAATCACTAAGGTACGTTTATCTGGTTTAAAAAAAATTTTTTTTCAAAAATTATTTCAAAATTATATCACAATAAATGTATAAGAAAGGTTGCAGAGAAAAAAATGTCGGTAAAATAGGGATCGAGAAAGTATTTCATAGCCTTAAGAATTTCAGGAAATTCTTTGCATCTTTTGACATCTCAAAATTTCTGAATATCTATTGAAATTAATAAAAATCTTTTCAAATTCCTTTAGATCTTTTGAAATTCTTATTAAAAAAAAAAAAAACATTTTAATTCGAGATTTCCATATATTAATAATTTTTACCGAGAGCTTTTTGTGGACCCATAAGAACCCAATCTGCCGAACTGGAAAGAAGGCCATGATTGATGAGAACAGGTGGTAGTTTCAAATTTTGATTATTCAAATTGAATAATTCTTGTGATATTTTTTCCGATTCTATATTGCAATTGGAATCAATAAATTCTTGATTGGTTTGATTCTTATCCTTATTCTGATTTCCTGGCAACACCCGATGCATTTCGAGACGGTAACCATCTTCGGTCCAGATGTGATGAATTTCAGCTACATAACCGTGTTTGGTGATTAGTTCGGGCTGTAAACAAGATACTAAATTATAAATAAAAATTTAATTGAATCCAGGAGAATTATATTCAGTAAAAGCGTAAAAGTTGGTAGGAGGAAAAAAAAAATCAAAACAAGTCTCAACAAGAGATAAGTGAAATTAAATCTTGAATGAGTGAATGAACTTGGAAGTTTACACACAAAAAATTCCAAAAACAGTGAACTGTTACACTAAAAAACTATTTAAATAAATACGATATATATGCTTTTTTCTTTTAAACTTTGTCTTACTTTGTTTAACAAGTAGATATTGAAGGATCAATAACCCCTAAATTTTATGTGCACACTTACTCATGAAATCTTTCGAAATATTTGGAAGTCTTTTAAAAACATTTTTAATATTATATTTTTTTCGAAATTTCTTTAAATCTTTTTGATTACGAATATGCTGAAATGAAAAAATTAAAAACAAGAATTTACTAATTATTATATTAATTATTAACATAATAATGATAATAACAATAATAATAATAATTAAAGTAAAAATTGTATAAAACATAAAAGTTATGAAATTAATTTGTTATACATACATTTATTGCTTATTCATTCCTTGAAAATCAATTAATATTTAAAATATAACAATTTTTGATTTACATACAAATGTTTCGGCAATTTCTACAATTATGACACCATTCGTAAAAATTGTTTGAATACGCTAATTCAAATTTTTTCCTCAAAGAATTAATAAACATTTCATTAATGTGTAGTATGTAATAATTAATAATAAATAATTAATATAATTATTACTTTCCGACATACGTACAGAGTTTTAAAAATATCAGAAGTATATCGTTTTTTTTTGTTTTGTTTTTTTTTGGGGGGGGGGAAATACACCATTTACTTATTAGAGCTAATATATGATTTATGACTCAATCTGCAGTAAAAAATTAATTTTTTACAGGTTTTTCATATATTCTAAAATTTTTAATGAAAATGACTGAAGTATAAAATGAGGGTAAAAAAAAAATCAAGTTTCAATGTCATATCTTCATATTCATAGTTATCCTCAACTGTATTTTGCAAATTCGAATTTTAGCATTCTTATACCTGCATTAAAATAATTGGAGCAACAGGCAAAATGTCATTTTTTACTTGTAATTTTGAGGTCGCAAAAATACAAGGTTTTAGGTGCCGTTTGGCAGGAAAATGTCTCTTGATGTGAAGAATTGGGTCTTGTATTTTTGCGGCCTCAAAATGTATAAAGTAAAAAATGACACTTTGTCCGTTGCTCCAAAAGCCATAATCCTGTCCAAAGTTATGGTGAATAAAAAAAAAAAAAAAACTTTGAAAAATTTACAAACAAATGCCTCTTATTTTTGCTTGCCTCTTTATTCTCAACTGAAAAAACAAAACAAAGCAGAATTTACTTTTCCCATTGCGAAGTTATATACATATAGCATCGAATGACGTAAATGGATCAACAACAAACGCCTGCACATAGAATCGGAATGTAAATATAAACAGAAAACAAAAGGTACTTATTAAAAATTGATAAAACGCAAGTGGACCAACCGTTGTCATGTGAACCTCCTCATGGTTCGTTGTTTCGCTCATCATACGATTAACGAGATGAACTCTCAATGTAGGCACAATTTTGAAAAAACGTTTTAACATGTATACACTCGTGCACAATCACAAAAATTCTTTTATAGAATTCCTGGATCCTGGGTGAGTTTCCTCTTTTGGAACAATTCGAGGATTTAGTACATATAAATGATGAAAGCCACGCAAATATAAACCTCTTTCTTGTAAGAATTTCGACAGTATTTAACTAATTTTTATAGGTTGGTGAAAACTTGAGTAAACGAAAGTATTTGCTGCAGCACTAGTATAGAGCATCAACCAGTACTGACTACTGATTTAGAAACTACTAGAATTCGACTCTCTCAGCTCTCAGCTGACTGTGACGCAGTGATTCACTGCAGCTTTCGGTATTTACCCCCACCATACCAACCCACGCGGCACGCTCGGCAGGCTGGGCAGGCACGCATTTATACCCCTCTTTAGTTTTGACGTATATTACGTATGTTTGAATACACTCGAATCTCCCAACGTATACATAATACAGGCGCGTAGCAAGAAATCGTGTATCTTTCTTCAACGACGCTGGGAAAACAAAGGAAAGCAATATTCTTTTTCTTTGAAACAATAGTCTTTTGTTTTCCAAGCGTTGAAGAAAAAAGATACATAAAAGTAGCTAGGATTTTTTATACAACCACAATATCTCAAAACGTGCCCAAGGATTTTTCAAAATATTCAATTTTATCATTTTTATATTTAATATTTTATATTTTCTATGCTCAGCATTAAAATTTTAAGAGAGTTGTAGTTTCCTTTTTTTACATTTTTTTTCTCAGAGCAACAAATATAAACAAATATAGTGACAAAATTTGGCAACTTCAACTTTTGGAATTTTTATCTCAAGAAAGAATATAGATAGAAACTCATTATCAGTTGGAATTAGTGCCCCTGCATTCATAGAACATAATTGATATGAATAATATTAAACTCAATTGTTATAATAATATAATATAATTGAAACAGCTGACAGGTCTATTAGTAACTTTATACGCGATTTATCAAATTTATTTTGTTTACACGATCTTCGTAAGTGCTCGGGTTTTGCGGTGCATAATAAGTAATAGTAATAGTAATAGTACTAGCTTAAGACTCGCAAAATTTTTCTCAGTGAGTGAATAAAAGCGCCCTCTTTTACTTGGATAGGGACTTGGCAAAATTTAAGTACTGTTCACCCGCACCCCGCAATCGAAAAAACATCTCTGGCTATATAAACGACACTTATTCAAACACGTTATTTTTGCTGCCTCAAAAACCGTAGCCCGATAGCGTGACCAGACAGATAATGGATCGGTGGGGTCGGATCAAAAACCAAAATCAAACTTTAACATTTTTTTATTTTATTATAAATATTTGAAATATATATGAAATATATCATGGCCATTAGCTTTCTTGGTTTTTTTTTTCTGCTTTCTTTCGATTCGTTATTGTCGGTAAAAAAGATTTCATAAAATTGTAGACATTTTTTAGTTTTATGTGATTTTTACGAAAACCGGGACATTTCAAGTGAAATCATGAAAACTGGGAGATTTAAGGTGAAAACCAGAACGCCCCAAAAGTTGTCGAAACCCGGAACATGTCCCGCAGATCTTAATTTTTAATTAATATTCTTTGGGGTTGATATATTAGTCCTCAAGATTATCGATTTTCCAAGTTCTTTGTTATTTGCATTTAGAATATATCAACTAATTGGAGCAGAAAGATGTTATCGAGGCTAAAATGGGATAAACAGGCATCAATAGTCAATTTCATTAATATATATATAGTAATAATCTTCTTATTGACAAAATTTAATCTTCGTCAAGCGAATTCTTTTAATTTCAAAGAGGCCAATAGTTCTCGGATATTAATCAATTTTGTTGTGTAATTCTATTTGTAAAAAGTATTGTTGTAAACAAATTTTAATTATATTCTATTAATGTGGATTTATTACAAAGTACGCATTTACATTAATTTATTTGCTAATATAAAAAAAACAAAAAACTAGTTATCAAGTTGTATCAACTTTTGTACTCATTCAATGAGCACTTTGTTTCCTGTAAGCATTAAGTATTCTTTAAATCCAGCATTAAATTTTGAGAAGTTATATTCGAAAAATTAATTTTAAAAATACAATTAACCAAAACATCCTTAGCTTTTAATGAAATGCATTAGTCATATAGGTCAATCGACGATTCGTCTAGATGAAAGGAATCTTCATTTTCCTTACATCAGCTTTATATTTTGAATATTTGAGAAGTTATAGTAGAAAAATGAATTTTATGAAAATTATAGAAGTACACGAAACTTGTAAAATTAAATATTTTTGTAAACTCTTGTAAAAAAATTCAACTTGGTTAATAGTGGAATAAATATGCCAAATTTCATCAATTTCATCAATTTTTATACGCGTTCTAAAGATACTGCAGGTATCATTAAAAGCGTGCAACACATACATACATACATCTGGACAATTAATCATATTAGATATATTCCACTTAAAATATGTTCAAAAAACCTCTATGAGAAAGCAAAAATTAAAATATTTTCGCTTTTCAAGAATAATATATTGGTATGTTTTTATACCTGCACAAGAATTTTTGTTGTGGTCCAAATTTCAAGTGGTGATGATGACTCCATGATTTCCAGAATCTATGAAGAGAAACTTAATTGATGCTGCTGAAATTCAATAGACGAGAGAGAACCGGTTGTTAAAATTACTTCCGACCTAGAACGAAACTGTCTCTATGGTTATCAAAATACGAATATCTTACTTACACAGAGAAAAATGGAATTCAGCAGCATTTTGACGACTGCAAAAACTCTCCAGCAAGAACCATCACTACAAGACAGAGTTCAAAACTGTTTAGGAACGATTACCATACTCCCGGACTCCATCCCACAAGGACAGCTCCCAGCAAAGAACTCGTGCATTCGTCACAAAACCGCTAACTTCGATTTTTCTCCGTGTACAAAAATAAATAATCGATTGATTGTCATTTATGTCTTTTAGCAATTTAAACAAATTTCTTTTAGAAAAATGTGCCTTTGCTTGTAATTTTTTTGTGACTGTTTATTAGTAAAACCTAAGTCCGAAATTTATGCTAATTATTTTATTTTTGTTTTACACTCTAAAAAAAATTCTATTAACAGTGAAATTACGTTCCTTTCAAAATGCATCCTTTGAAATTAAGCAGATTTCTTTTATCTGTCAAAAGAATCGTTTCACTGTTAAAAAACTCAGCTTCTAAGTGCAAAATGAAAATAATTTTACCAATAAATGATTTCTTTTGACTATGAAAAGAAATCCTTTAACTATTAAAGGATTGCACTTGTAGGCTACTGGGTGAAGTGCGTCTATACATGAGTGATTGTACATTGTTTCAGTTTTCGTTTCCCTATTAAAGAAAATAGTTTGACAGTAAAAGGATAACATTTAAAAGGAATCGTTTAACTGTCAATAGACTGTTTTTAGAGTGTATTTAACTTTTATAATCCACTCAAATATTTTAAAAGCTTTCATAGTATTTTAAGGAATTCTCACGAGTGTCAAATATTTGTATGTAATTTATTGAACATCTTCATATATGTAATCAAGAATCACAATTCAAGTACATATTTTCGGACAAATAATCTTGTAAAAGAGATATACAAAATGAAAACTTGAGATATTTGATATTTTGATGAATGATAAATGATAATCGAAAATGATTCGGATATGATATCTACAATTCTACAATGTCAAGTTCTCAGCTATTACTCATTATTTTATTTTTTTTTTTATCTTCTGCCTTTTTCGTCATAATTATCATAATCTGTATTACAGTGTGAACTATCTCATTATTTCCACCCATACGTATATACGCTTCTCAACATCAATAATCAATATATTATTTGTAAATATATGATCATTATATGTATATAATAGTAATTTTACATTAAACTTTAATCTTTAATCGTTTGTATTTACTTGGAATCAGGCTGTTCTTCAGTTTTTGGAAATAATTAATAAATAAAAAAATAGATATAAAAAAGAATCCTGTCTCATAAAAACTGTTTTTATAAACTGGAAGCCTCGAAGTGAGTGTATAATTTTAAGAATACAAAATTAGTTCAAAAAGGATTTTAAAAATTGTATAAGATTTCAAGATATTCTTAAATATTTTAAAGAATTCTAAAGATTCTAAAGTACTTTTATATATTTTAGGAGATTGTAGAAAATTTAATTAAAAGATATAAATGAACTTCAAAAAGATTTTAATATATTTCAAAAAATTTTAGAGAAATCAGATTTCAAAGAAATATTAAAAAGCTTTCATTTGATTTTAAGCATTTCACGGAATTTTAATTGATTTCAAAAACTTTCAGAAAATTTCAATCATTCAACTCTTTTTAATTATTTACAAGATCCTTAACAATTCTTAATATCTTTGAAATCTTATGAAATCGTTTGAAAACCGTAAAATTATTTAGAATTCTTTTAACATCCTTTGAAATTCTTTAATATCATTTAAAATCCCTTAAGATACTGAAAAATATCTTGAAACCTTTGAAAGGTTGTGAAACATTTTGAAAAATCGAGAATTTTCAAAAATTGTTGACCAGTCTGAATATTTGGACGTTGAATCTTCGTCTAACCAGAAAAAATGTGAAATATTCCACTCGCATTGAATATATTTTTTTAAGTCTCTTATTATTAGTGTGAATAAAGTTCTATTGCTTGTTATGACGCTGATTAAACAATTTTTAAGATGTCACAAAATTCAAAGCTGCAATTTTCAAGCGGAAAATATTTTGATATAAAGTATTTAGAATTCTCAATATCTAAAATTAATAATAGGATAATAAAAAATTAATTTAATTGAACTATAGACTGATCCTTATTATTATTTTCTTTCTTTTTTTAATGTTTTCTCCCACTGATGGAATTTGTTCGTATGCCCAAACAAAGAAAGTACTCTAGATTGTAGTTAAAACAGTTATATTTACCTACTAAACATGCGGACTTTGAAATTTCTCATGGGATATTTACATAAGCATACAAAAAATAAAGCCAGTGGGAGCAACGAATTTAAAAAAAAAAAAAAGAAAAATTTGGACTACACCTATTAGACATTTAGCTATACTGTTTCCAAATATTCCAGAATTGTATTACTTTGCAGATATTTTTAGTCACAATCATTAGGGTCGATTATTATATAAAATCCTCTTGTGTTCAAAGAATACATTTTCTGCAATAGTAAATAAATTATGAGTAATTCGTCTTGAATAACCCTCAGACTTTTTTTATCTGCTTTATCTCTATTTGTCCGGTTGTTTTCCGTGTTATCATATCATTATACGTTTTCCATGTCTGAACAAGTTTTTGCATCTGAAGCTGATGCATTAGATGCCTGACATGAGACAAAATGTTTTATTTAATTATTTGTGTGTGTGTGTGTGTGTGTATGTGTGTGTATGTTTTTATGTAAGTTTATAGAGTTGGTATGAGTAGAGTGTATAGTGTATGTCATATATGGCAGTAGCACTTGTATGTACTTTCGACTTTCTTTTTCTACATCAGTATCCCGACTTTCGTGTCGGATCGAATATACATATATTCATAGCTTAATTCACAATGTTCGTTTTAAATTTGTTTCTTCTCTCACATGGCGTAACTTGCGGTAGATGCAAATTTTTCACTATTTTAATTTATCATTTTTTTTTAATTACAGGCTGCAGCACAGTCTCTCTTATTTTGGTTACAAAGAAAACAATTTGGTTGAGAATTCACTTTTTTAGTAGAAAATGTATTTTTTAAAGTTAAAAATTAATTCAAACAATAATTGAGGCACCGGATTGCAGAACTGCCTCTACGCTCGACCCGACTGAACCCAGTACGCCGGAGAGAGGGGATGATTCACTAAACGCCACTGAACGCGGCGATCGAGGAAAAGAATCAATTTACAACGCTACAATCAACTTGTCGTTTTTCTGTTAATAATTAATGAATCGAGTTGATTTTTGCATATAAAAATATTCTCCAAGTTTGTGTGCTTCTCACATATATAGTCGTTTGGTGAAATTGTTCATATAATTTATATAACTTACACAACGATTATATCTGTGAGAATCGCACAAGCTTAGAGAATATTTCTACGCAAAAATCAACTTGATTCGTCAATTATTAACAGAAAAACGACAAGTTGATTGTTGCGTTGTAAATTGATTATATTCCTCGATCGCCGCGTTCAGTGGCGTTTAGTGCATCATCCCCTCTTTCCGGCCTACTGGGCTCAGTCGGGTCGAGCGTAGAGGCAGTTCTGCAATCCGGTGCCTCAATTGTGTAGTTGGATTCAATACAGTATTAATTTTTTTCAAAAGACTTTATTTCCCCTATTTTCGTGAAAACATCGCGCACTATTTTCCTTCTTTTTCGAGAGCATTTTATTTTGTGAAACCTGTAATTAATTTAAAGATTCTAGATTGAAAGGTTTAATATGAGATCCCATGAAAACCATGGCCCTTCTATTTGTCGTATACGTACCTTATATGTATTTGACTAGATTTATAATGAAGTAGTTAACAACTAGACTATTTATCTACAACCCGCATTCACTATTTTGCATGTCGCCCGCGATTTTGCATTTTCAAAAATGAAAATACGTAGGTTTTAATCTTAAAAATAATAATAATTAATAAAATTGTTCGCTCACAGGACGTAAAATATCCAGTATCCAGTATTGAAAAGTAAAAAGCTCACGGGGAATATTATTCTGGAGTATTTGTCGATTATGTTAACGTCCTTGATTTTTGGCATTGAGGCTCGTAGAACAGATGCGCCTCTGCGAATTGCATGCAAAACCTAAAAATAAAAAGATTGACGATGTAACTAATTTTACCACTTGAGAACTTTTGATGGTTCATGTCCGTACTAAATTTCGAAGCTACTAAATTAATATGCGAAAGTAGATGATATAAAGACATTATAATTATACTTTAATTTAATGCGACGACGATGCAAAATGTCCACTTTATTATATCAATATAATATCCGATCAACTGTATTTAGAACACTATACTATAAATTACAATTATCCTTTCATCCCTAATTCGGTACTTTTTATTTCCAATTGAAAAAATTGCTTCCTGCAAATTACTACCTCTAGTAGGACACTACACTTATTTATCCAAGTTTGAATTCGGTCAGAGAAAGATATTTTTCAGGATGGTAATTTTAATCTATAATCCCAAATATCTTCTAAAATACTTTATCTACGAAAAAAAGGTTCGGACAAAGGTTAACCAGAACCGAGGGGGGTATTTGACTGTACCATCAATTTTGATCTTGAGGTCAATTTTCAAGGTCAAATGGAGGTAAGACCCTTTTCTTAAATGAGAACCACTATACACGGAAAGACTTTCTTTTTCAATAAATGGTAAAAATATATCAAACTTTACTTAGTATTCTACAATATCAAAACACTGTGAAAAGTCACTAATTTCACACTCGTGAAATTGTCGTCTCTCCCCATGTCAGAAAATCTGGTCATTATTGAACGAGGGACCTCTCATTTCTACCCGATTTGAGGACACAGTCCCCCAAGCTTCTAAATCAATCTGACTGAGCCGTAATTTGGCTAGTTATTTTATCAGCTGGGTTACTTTGGTATAGTTCTGCACAGGGCATCAATCAGCCCTTCTGTATACGGCATTTTTTGTAAATATGCTTCCCGTATTAATTAAAAAGCTGTGATGCAGTGTGGGGGGAATCTCGGTAGCGAACGCCTCTAGAAGGACAAATATTATATATCCCTTATTCTAGCGGAAAGAGCCAATAGGGGAGTCCTAGTAAGTGAAATTCTAATTGAATTTCAATTTACTTATACATCGAAATCGGTGAGCCTTTATACCATAGCCATAATTTGGATTTTTGAAATTAGGAAGAGTTCTTTGCCAGGAAATACGCGTGTGCTTTCACGGTATCGACCCCGAAGAAAAGAGATCTCTATCTGAGTGCCCTTTTCCGCGAAATTCCGACAGATTCCAAACTCTAATCTCAAAACGAGTGGGAACCCTTTACTTTAAACTTGTAAACCGAAATCATATGAAAAAAATTCATAGGGAAGATGCCTTCCGATTCAAAGGCATCTAATAAAATTTTCGTATGACCCCAGTGAATGACAGTGAAACATGGGAGGGCTAAAGTGGCAAGGTGAACGAATAAACTAAAGTATGGAAGTTATAAGCGAATAAGAGCATTGTCTCGTTCCTACTTTATTACTATTTTCCTAGTTAATAATTTTCTAAAATATTACTTTTACCACCAAAATAAATGTCCTTCAATCAACTGTAGATGTTCTTGCGGTCTAATTGCTGGAGATAATTTATAGAAATATAAGTGGGGGTTGACTGAATAAATTTAGATTATTATATGAATTACCGCTTGTCTCACGTTAGATGATATTTTCAATCTCGGACGAGGACAGGCGATAATATAATAATTAATTAAGGAGATGGATTCTGGACCCAACTTGCTAGGATTTCTATAATTGATTCGTTAGATCTCATTTAAGAAAAAGGTAAATATCCCCCTCCACGGTCCTGGTCAACCTTTGTCCGAACCATTTTTTCGTAGATAAAGTATTTTAGAAGATATTTGGGATTATAGATTAAAATAACTTATTATACCGCCCTTTTGTATATGTATTTTCAAGTTTACCTTTGGTTTGTGCTGCCTGGGACCTCTGTATCTAAGACCACTATTTCTTGTATGTGTATTATAACCAGGTGCTCTAGAAATTCGAAAACTTGGTGGAAATTTCGCTGGATCATGATCTCGCGGAGGTCCGGGAGTTCCGGAAACATTCACCAATCCTGACCTGCTTCTTATGCTTGGAAGAGGGGACATTCTGAGATCATGGAGTTCAATGATATCCACATCGGTATTACCCGGGAACGGTGAACTCGCTTTAGTCTCTAAAATAAAGATTGACAGATATCGTAATTAAGTCAAAGCGTCAACAAAGTTAACAGCTAGCCGACAAAGCTTTTCTTTATCTTTGCGTTTGTTTGTTTGTTTGTTTGTTTTTTTTTTTTTTTGCAAGAGAATATTCAATTTATTTGGACATTAAGAACGCATACCAGTCTTGGAAGAAGTAGATTTCTTCTCTTCAGTGTCTTTCTTCTTAGTTTTCTTTTTTGCTCTTGCACCCCAATATGTATAATTAACCGCTGCATATTCGAGTAGTGCGGCAAAAACAAAGACAAAACACATCACCAGGTAGATGTCTATAGCTTTCACGTAGCTGATTCGAGGCAGCGAACTTCTCACTCCGGTTGAAATTGTCGTCATTGTTAGCACAGTCGTGATACCTGGATATTAATTATTCTCAGAAAATGGTTTAATGATTTAGCTAGTGAGTGGGAGTTATCCTTAATGTTAGTAAAATAATGAAAACCAGCGTGGGTAGGCGAGAGAAATCCTACTGTACAACATCTTAAATTTCAGTCTAGTTCAATTGAATTTACATATAGAAAAGGATTTAATCTAATTTCATTTAATCGAGTTCCAATCCCCAGCTAATTCGTAAACATCAAATATTCAATATAGTATAGATATAAAAAAAATATATAGAAAAGTTTGGAAACTTAACATAAATGTAGACTCCGAAAGCTACGACCACACGATTGTTCTCAAAAAAATCGATCCCGACTCAATACGTCACTGACACAAAACAGGATTCTCGAGGTGCTTTAATCTTTTCATTTCAATGCGTATCAATAATTTCTTTTTTAGTAGTAGAAGACGATCGAGTCGGGGAAATTTCACATAAGGTAGCACAATTGATTCTTTCCAGGTGAACAATCACTACAGTTAAACCACTTGGCAATATAAGTAATAACAATGACTTTAGAACTTAGAAAGAATCGTGAGCTCGGTACGAATTAGACAGCCGGACTCATTAATTGAATTATATTGTATGTCCAATATACAAGACAGACTGTCTGGAACAATAACAATAATCGCGTGAGAAAAGATATAAGGGCAGGTATGAAAATCCGAGTAGTAATAAAACCCGTCCGTCCACGGCTGGTAAACCCTTTGCAATTTAATAAACTTGGATGAGATCAATTCAATCCAAAAATAGAATTAATTCGAATAAATTAGAAGAATTATAATAAATACTGCAGAGTTTTCATTTCTAATAATCGAAAACTGAATAGTCTTCTCAAAACTCTAAAATTAAATTACAGTACAACTCCGCTAAGGGGTACCCCGATAAGGGGATTCATGGCCTTGATGAGCTCGGAAGCTTCCCCCCAGTACAAACCCTACTCACGCTGCCCCGAGAATTGGTCGCAAACCCCCGATAAGAAATCGCAGCCGAATTCTTATTTTATATGTAAACACAAATCAAAAGACGCTGCTTTTCATTGCCGTCGGCCGAGAGGCCTTTTCAAGGTTGCGTACTCAAACACGCATTTCGCACACACGCCCAATTTCCGAACTCGACGCCCAATAGCGGGAGCCCCCTACTTCTCGGAATTCTTATCTCTAACCGCCCATCAGTATCCTCTTAGCGAGGTTGTACTGTACAAACAGTTAATATTTTGAAAAAGTAATGGGAACGGTGAAGAGTTATTATTTTATATTTTCGGTAATTTGAATTTTCGGATATTTTATAAATAACCATTATACAATCTACTTTTACTGAGACAAGATGTCATACCCAGAGCAACTCTTGCACTCGTGGCCTCATGGTTGATCCAGAAACTGACCCAGCTGAGCATAACGATAAGAATGCTGGGTAGGTATGTTTGAAAGACAAAGTAACCGATATTCCTTTTTAGTTTGAAGCTTAACGAAAGTCTCTGGTAAACTCCAGTTGCAAGTTTTTCCATACGATCATTGGTCTCGTAACCAATTATCGTAAACTGGGGTAATTCCGCCTCATCGACACCTCTCACTGGCGTCTCTTTCCAATACATTACCACATCCGAAACTGTATAACCATCTAAAAATTTTAATAACACTCATTATCTTTCCAATAAGAGATTTTCCTTAGCAGGTAATAAAACCCAGGAACATAAAGCAGAATATTGAATTCATATTTACTTTTGGATAACCATTTAAATCTATAATAATGCAATATAAAGGCGCATATTTCAGTATTTCCAATTTCAATCATGCATTATTGATATGCACATCACTTATTCATCTATTAGTCGCAAATGTAATTTTAGTTCTAGTTTTAATATACTAAGAATCTGTAATTTCAATTGTCATGTAAACATTATCAGCTTTGAGGTGTCAGCTGACGTATGATTTGGTCGAATGAATTGATTTCTGTGGTGGTGTGGTTTTACTCGAGGAAATGAAATTTGATAATTATCCGCATGGCGTAAATTACCGCGGATTGAAATGCATTGAAGAAAATGAAGATGACTAAAAATTTCAGTGGAATTTGACTGATTCAGTTTTAGAGAGTATCCATGCCAATCTTTTTTTATCTCTTTTTTATCTATAATAATCTCTCCTCTTGAATCTCAATATTTCTATCTTTCTCTATCCTTCGTCTATCTTCACCACACCAATCTTTTTCTATCCCTTTCACAATCTATTACAGCGCCTACTTTCCTATCCATGTCTATCCCTGGTATAATCATTTCAATCTTTTTCTATCTCTCTTTAAGTATACTACCAAGTCTATTCATTTCAATCCTTACCATTCCTATACATCCTACATCCTTGTATAATCATTTCAATTCTTTCCTATCTCTCTTGAAGTGTATTACCAATTCTTTTCAATCACTACATTTCTATCCGTTTCTATTCTTAATCTAATTTTCATCTAAATCCTTCTCTATTCTTTTTTCAATCTACTAGGAAGTCTATCCTTTTCAATCCTTCTCTATCGCTCTTGAAATATACTATCAAGTGTGTCCATTTCAATATAGATTAGTGGTTATACTGACAAAGAGATTGAAAGGGATTGAGATATTTCTCGTAAAAGAAATAAGTGAGATTGAAGATATAAGTTATTTAAAAGAAAATAAAAAGATCGAGATGATTTAACGAGGAATAGATGGAGACAGAGCTAGTTTGGATGAATGATTCTGATTTTTACAACAAAACTCCATATCTATCTTTGTACATAATAATTTCAATCTTTTTATACATATATATATATATATATCTTTCTATTTCTATCTGCCTAATAATTTCAAGGCTGTTGTGTCTCGACTTTTGGCAATTTTAATTTTTTTTTTTAAATCTAAAATCATCAAACTATAAACTTATACATTTTAATTATGATTATGAGCAATATCTATGTGACAGAGAAGAGCCGATCTTATAAAAAGATTAAAGATGAAGAATTTCTAATCAAAGATTAGAATAATATTTTTTCACCAAATATTGTATTGAAAATATTATTATACATTTTCAAAATTTGAAAATTAATAATTCTAGAACTAAGGATAGAAAAAGATTGAAAATGGGAGATAGAAAGATATTCTTAGCGATAGCTTTGGAATGAAATTCATTCCAAATCAATCCAAAATTTTCCGAATCATTCCAGAAACCCATTCAAAAGAAATCCGAATCTTTAACCTTGAATGAATCCGAATGAATCCGCCAATCCGCATTAAGGGTGTTGAAGCCAAGTTCTGATCTAAAACTTCGATTTCTTCATTTTACTCAACAAATATTAAATTTGGAATTTTTTCCCTCTGTAAAAGAGAAGAAATCTAATTCAAATATTTTTTAACTATATGAAAATTATTCAATTTTCAAGTTAGATTTTGAATTCTTTGTTTTATGCAAAAAATATTTATCAATAATTTTCGTTGAATAAAATGGAGAATAGAATTTTGAGCTTAACACTTGGGCCCAATAACCATAATCAGAATTAATCTGAACTTTCAATCCGAATAAATCCGCTCAATCCAAATGAATGCGACTTTATCCGAATTTTTTGGAATCATTCGTATTGATTCGAATAGCACAGATTAATTCGGATTAAACGTCCTGATTGACCGCGTTGGCCGGATTTATTCGGAATAAAGGTTTCGGATTAGAGTTATAGATTAAATCGGGATGAAACTGTGTGGTTGGGATTGAAACTCGCTGTAGGGTATTAAAATTTTTTTTGGAAGAGATAGACTGAAAAATAGAAAAAAATAGAGAAAATGGATAGAAAATCTCTATCCTTCTCTATGAAAAAATTTCTATCCTTTTTTATCTTATTTTTACTTCCAACAGCATCTCGTAATGAACAGCATGAATTACAATTACATGACACAGCTTCCTCTTAATGAAAATTGTACAAATGAGATTTCATTACGAATATACATGAGATTGGAAAAGGAGTCGACTAATGCTTACAGCTTTCAATTTCAACAGTGCAGTTTTGAGAATCCAGTGGGTAGTAGTGGAGGTCCATCATGCACGCCAAGGTTGTCGTAAATCTCATACCATACGTCACTGAACCACCTCCTGATAGTCTGACGAGCTTGTTGCGCTCAGTAACGTCGTGAAGAAAGCTGAAAAGAACAGAACAGAAAGATAATCTGCCTACTGCTTTGATATATGATGATGACAAACGGCAGTAGAAGAAAGAAGGAGAGAAAAAAAGGCCGATTCTCTTCATTGACGGAAGAGAAAATGGGGTCAGTACGCGAGTTGCTTTTAACCCATATTCGTACATATTGGCGAGAAATATCGATTTATCCCATTTTACTTTATACACATTAATAATATACGTATCTATATAATATATGTATAATATATTATATTGGACATTTTTTCTCAGATGCACTCACCCTGAAATATGACTTTCTTTGATAGTTTGATCGAATTCAAACTTGGGCAAAGTGCAATCCTAGGTATATACTACTTTACATGGAAAATAATTTTTATCATGAGATAAAAACTGAACAAGGTAGTGAAAGAGGAATTTTTTATAGATTTTGTGCTCGTGTATTAGAGACGATATTTCGTATGTACTAAACTCCTTTCATATATAGAATAAAAAGAATTTTGTCCTTTATATTTTTTATTGAGTTCGATTGGAGAGTCATATTTCAGGGTAGGTAGGTATAACTGATTCATAAAGTTCTTCGTTGGATAGCTTTCAACAAGTCTCTACGTTTTCCCAAAC
Organism: Synergus japonicus; assembly: GCA_900474275.1. NCBI lineage: Eukaryota > Metazoa > Arthropoda > Insecta > Hymenoptera > Cynipidae > Synergus > Synergus japonicus. Next base: position 61,249 of record UCOH01012243.1, read on the forward strand.
CCTGAAAAATTATTTTTAAAAACTCCAAAAAGTCATTTTTCCTTATACAATTTACATGGTAAATAGCAAAGTCAAGTCGTCATTGTCTTATATAGAATCAAAATTATAAAAAAATGAATATAGGCTGGAATTACTTTTTTATAATTTGAAATCAAATGGGGGTAAATATGATGAATAAATATCTAGTATTATTTACTTACCTATTTTTGTCATTTGCAAAAAAAGTGTCTGGCACCCAGATTTTTTCCGCGAAGTCTCCACTTAAAGTTAGGACTTCCCCCTCCTGAGAAAAGGCTAGCCTTTCGTCTTTCCAATACTGATTTAAGTACATAGTTATTGTGTAATCCTGAAAAAAAAATTATATATTACTTATATCCACTTTTTCTACTTTTTAAAGTTATTATAACAAAACTATTGCAAGGATAAAAAAATATAATCGAAAACATTTTATTAATAAGATCACATATTTATGAGCTTCGCGCTCGGCGAAAACATACTCATCCTGTTGAAAAATGGTTCACGGAGAACTTGCAGATCTTTTTAAAGCCAATAATTATGTTTCTTATCATTTTCTCTGTATCTCGCGTTATTTGGCTCAAAATTTGAATTTTAGATTTTTTTAAGGAAATTCAAAAAGTTATTATGCCTATCCTATAGAGTCTTCAAAAAGAAACATTTTTCATCTTTAGACTTTTTTTCATATCGTGCGTTGTTTGGCCAACGAACTTGACCTTCATTTTAGGACACTAAAAGAGTATACCAAAGGACAATCTAACTAAAATCTACAGACAGACAGGCACATTCGTAAAAACATGTTTTTCGGGTTCAGGGGGTCCCAAAACGTGGACATTTGATGAAAACTGGGGGGGGGTCAAATTTTACACAAATCTAATACATTCTCTCTGATGAGAATGTAAAAATGCATCAATTAAAACTTACCATGTTTACTTCTGAGATGGCATCAAAACTAGCAATTGTGAGATCCATGCCAACCAATAAAGGATCTCCTGTAATTATAAAAAAAAAAAATGTTTTCAACAGATAAACTTTAAGACACCTAAATTCTCATGAAAAATATAAAATTTTCGAATTTTGAATGACTTAATTTAAATTTTTAAATTCTGAACTATAGTTTACTTAATTTTATAATTTAATAATATATATGATCATTTTTAAACCGTTTTATAAAAGAAGAAAATAAATTATAATATATAATGGCTCATAATTTACATAATTTGATGCCTAGCTCTTTTACATTGATTGATTGAAACCTGTTCTCAATTTGTGTATAACAGGAAAGAGAAAATGAGAAATGGTGAGCCACCAAACACCGCATTAAAATTGCTTGTTAAAAATAATGATATCTCATGATATAATATCAAGATTGGAAAATTAAATCGCATCATTATGTCATAAAGACATTTAAACTCAAGTTTATAATTCTGATGAAATATAGAAGAGAATAAATAGAAACTTACCACCGAAATTTGGTCTTAATCGGATATCATAGCCGTCCAAAATTCTTGAAATGGTTTGAGTCACATTCTGTAATCTATCCGACATTCCGGTGGAGCTGCCCTGCAAAAAACTGCACAAAATTCCTGTTATAGATAGATAAGCAGATAATTAATCATTTTATTATAAATATTTCCAATGTTATAATTCTGAAAATTATATTTAAAATTAGCGCGCGTGAAAGTATTATTTAATTGGAGAGTTTACATCAAGTGCAGTGTATGTGTGAGGTTGAAAATCAATCTAAGATTAGATTCCGATAGTGATCTATCTGATCGATAACGAGCGCGTGTATAAGCAAACGAGCAAAAGTAATCCTAAGAAATGCGAGAATCGGGCGAATATTAAGTTTAACGAGTGTAATTAATTATTGAACAGATTAGTGTTATTTCCCATTTTATTACTTACTTAAAGAAACTATTATTTCTTTCAGTCTTTTAGCCCCTCTAAGTGGAAAGCCTACCGCCTCCCTACCATCCTTTAACACCAACAATACAATGGTAATGGAAAGCTTTTTTACTTTTACTTATGATTTCCACTGTTTTAAGAATTTTGTGATTATACGAAAAGTACCAAAACTTTTCAAGAGTGTTGGGTAAGTTTATACTTTTTTTTTTAACTAGTTAAAGTTACATTACTTAATAACGAAAAAAGTAACTATAGTTACAGTTACTAGATTTTCAAATTCGAGCCTTTTATCTCTTCCTTTTTTATTAGAAGTTACATACTTTAAAAAAAAAGTAACTAAGTTACCCGAAAAGTTAGAAATATGTAACGTAACTTTCTAGTAACTTAGTTACTTGTAACTAGTTCACTACCCAAAACTGGTGTGTATGTGATATACAACATATTCAATTGTTTTGTAAAATGGTCGAAATCAGTCAAAATTCCGTGTTAACCAAGCTTTAATCCGGAGCATGAAAAATTAATTAAGTAACTGAGTATTTCAAGTTTTTTAAAAATTAAAAATTTATGATTTTTATGATATGTGTAAATAAAGAGATGGATTGTCCCAAGAAAAAAGAAGCTTCATCATCGGTGCCGAGAATTGGGAATCAGGATCTTGCATGGCCCTTACTAATTATAACATCCACTATTTTTTTGTGTTTTGGGGCTTTCAAGTGGTATGAAAGATATCGATCGTCACAGTAAATTGTAACAGATAATAATACATGTGTAACAGTAATGAACAAAGATTGCAAGTTTTATCAAAATGAAAGATTTTGGTGCCTTACGATCTTCAGTATTTTTGTCGGAACCGTTATTAGTTTGGTCATCAATTTCCTAGTTGAAGAATAAAACAACAGGTATATTTTACTTTTATATATTAATAAGATGATTATCGATAAATAATAGAGACTTATCTTTCTTTATCGAGTGAAAAAGTTAGTAAATGTGTCAGTAGATACGGAAGATTTTGGTCAGACATGCCTTCAACATAATATGTAGGATGTCTATCGGTATATAGTGTATGGTGTATACTCATAACTTCAGAATTTCATTTGTAAATTAAATTTAATGATGAAAAATGCATCAAAATTAACCCACTACTTATTAAATTATTGAATTAATTAGTTAAAAATAAATTGTATTAATATATCAAATAAATATATGAAATTCTTGGAAAATTCTTGCAACCGTTTTAAAGACTTTTAAAAAATGTTTTAAATATTTTTACTTTTTGAAAACAATTCATGCAATCAGTAATGGTAGATGAAAAAAAAAATGCAAAAAAGAGAGAAATTACTATACTATACACGCTTGATGAAATTTCATGAGACACAAAATTGACTTGAATTGTTGATACATATCTCGTTACTACCATTTTTATGATAGAGATTTATTTAGTATTTTGTGAATTTGGACTTTTATCATAATTTTTATTTCATATAATTTCACCTATAATACAACTCTACCGGTAATATGTGATAGAGCACAAAAAAAGAAACAGAGAAGTCCTCTGGCAAATTTTGATCTGGGCCTCAATTTGGGCACAGTAAATCTTAAAAGTTGGGCATAACGAACCAATCAGGAGCGAGATTTAGCAACCAATTGTTTCGCACCAATATGCACACTATCTCAACATTTGAAACACAAACAAATGGTTGCTAAATCTCGCTCCTGATTGATTCATTATGCCCAATTTTGAAGCTTTACTGTGCCCAAATTAAGGCCCAGTTCAAAATTTGCCAAAGGACTTTTCTATTTCTTTTTTTGTGCTCTATCACATATTATCGGTAGTTGCATAGATGGTGAGACACCCTATATAATATATATATATACATATATATATATATATATTCTTAGTTAACATATGGATATGTAACAAAGGCATGTTTTGATTATTTTATTGTAAATTAGGACAATAAGATAAAAATGAATACCAATTATGACTGTTTGAGACACTTAAATGAAGATTTATACCAACCCTGTCGAAAGTAAAAAGATAAAAAAGGATGGAAAGTGTACACTTTGCATCCACGAAACGCTATCCTTTTCTATCTTTGTGTGTATCCATCGTTTTCACTAGGCTTTATCTTTTCCTATCTCTTTCTATTCTCCCCAAAAAATTTGAATCTCTTCTACACGGAAAAAATTTGTTCCGGAAGAATTACCGAATTAGTTCAGAGACTGAGGATATGAGAATAATTCAGTAAAAGTTACGGGTAGAGATGATTTATAACATTAACATTATTAATCTGCTTTGCATATTATATATATATATATATATATATTTACACACAAATGTTTATATTTATACATAATTTACTTTACAGATATAATCGCACGCTCTTAAAAAATCTTAAATGCCTCGGGTTTCGAGAACCCTCCTAACACGCATATTCCTACCTAATCCTAACGACTAAGCCTTGCGGCTACATCACGCTGGGGATACAAAAACAAAATCTTTGCTAAGCTTGACCGGGACGGTTCAGGATGAAACGTGCGCAGATGGACGACTGCGCATGCTGATTTACGGCAGAGTTCAGGAATTTTTCCAGTCCAAGATTCAGAATTGTCTTGGCAAGGGAATAATAAAAACTCTTTTAGATACACGGAAATTCTCCTGAAGAATCTTGCGAAGATTATCGAACTGTTTCATATTTTCTTCGAAACTTATTCGTTATATTTCATTTTGACCTTTATAAAACACACTTGCAGTGTTTACTGTAAGTTCGGTAATTTTCTTAGAACAATTCGAGCTATTTTCCTGAAAAGTTATTTGATATCTACCGAATTTTTCTCATATCCTCAGTCTCTGAACTAATTCGGTAATTCTTCCGGAATTAACAAATTTTTTCCGTGTATCCATTTACTCTATCTTTTTCCATTTTTTAGTCTATCTCTTCAAAAAAAATTTGAATACCCTAGCGAAAGCTTCGAATTGAAATTCATTCCAAATCAATTCGAATCATTCCGGAATTTCTATCCGAATCAAATAATTTTATTTCGATCTAATCCGAAGAAAATTTTCAATACGAATTCATCATAAACCCATTTAAAAGCACTCCGAACCTTTAATCCGAATAAATCCGAATTAATCAAAATCAATTCCAACTTTCAATCGTCTGAACGAATCCAATCAATGCGGTCAATCAGGACTTTCGATCCGAATTGAATACGAATTAATCCGTACTATCCGAATGATTTCGAAAAAATTAAATAAATGCGGATTCATTCGGATTCAGCAGATTGATGCGGATTGAAGGTTCAGGTTAATTCTGATTAAATCGGATTGTCGGACTCAGTCGGATTCATTCAGGTTAGAAATTCGGATTTCTTTGGAATAGGTTTTGGATTAATATGGATTGAAAACTTTCTTCGGATTAGAACGGAATGAAACTTTTTGGTGCGGATGCAAATTCTCGGAATGATTTGGAATGAATTTCAATCTGAAGCTTTCGCTAGGGATATCTTTCTATTTCACATTTTCAATCTTTTTCTATCCTTAGTTTTAAACTAATAATTTTCAAATTTTGAAAGTGCATAATAATATTTTAAATACAATATTTTGTTGCATAAATGTTATTCTAATCTATAACACATGTAATCTCTTTTGTCTAACTTATCATATTCCTTGTTCAGTAATTTCTTTCTATTTTTTTATTTACTAGCACTAATTTGGTTCTACTCTTTCATCTTTAATCTTTATAAAAGATCGGCGACTCTTCTCTGTTACATAGATATTACTCATAATCATAATTAAAATGTATAAGTTTATAGTTTGATGATTTTAGATATTAAAAGAAATTGAAATGATTGTAGAAAGATAGATATGGATAGAAGAATAAAGATTGAAAAGGATGGGGTTGGTAGTATATTTCGAGAAAGAAAAAAAAGTATTAAAGTGATTTAACAAAGATAGATATAGATAGAAAGATAAAGATTGAAATGGATAGACGTTTTTCGTGAAGTACACACGCCTGAACTTCCCGTGTTGATACTAGCGCCATGCACGGGAAGTTTAGGCGCGTGTGCTTCTAGAAAAATATTCTTATTTTGCGTGAAATCCATGTACAAGACTTTGGTCACCTTATGTCTATACTCCATGATTGAGAGTTTAAAATTAGCATGCGAGATTAGCGGTCTCGTTTTACAAACTATTTATCATGGCCGCTACTATGAACGAACACGTATTTGAATGGATACTACGAACGTAACGATTGGTATGAATAGGCGGAGAATAAGGAAAGATTAGCGTGGATAAATGGAGGATAGAAAATTATTGGCGAAGACAGGCGAAGGATACAAAAGGATAAAAATATTGAAATTCAAAAGGAAAAAGAAATTATTATCTCCTGTTCTAAAAAGAACATGGATTTCAGCCAACTTCATGCGTAACGACTGGTTACGCATGTGAAGTGAGCAGAAAGCCTAATGACGTACATACGCATAAGCATACCAACCTCAAAATATTTCAAATACAAAACATTTCGAAAAGATCGGTCTCGTAGATTAAAAAAAAGAGATCTTTTTACTTCCAAAAGGGTAATTTCATTATTACAATCGAACTAATTGTTTTTATAATTTATTCAGTGGACACAAGAGTGCCCTATGTCTGTGGAACATCCCTCGTATATTATAGAAAATATTGTATGTGCCATGTACGTTTTCACGTATAATATATACGTATCTATATATGGTATTATTTACATTATTTTGAACTCACCAGGAAGTGCGATGACATACATGACCGAGAATAAAGATCAGCAACAACCCTTGAAGTGGTAACGACATTGTTGACGATTCGATTGGCGTCAACAAATTTGGATCAAGGTCGTCGTCATCTTGAAGGACCCATCAGCATCGACTTTGCTCCTAGGTCAGATAGGCATCTTTCGACGGGATGCTGCCTGAAGCGAGATAAAAGAGGAAATCGTTTGATCATGTGTGTTTCTACTGTGCCAATGCAAATCGAATTACTTCACGTCGATTGCACAACTACGTTTCCGCTGATAAAGTGCATATCCCTACAAAAACATTTACTTACATTTACATGATTTAGAAAATATACTATTTTTCTTCAGATATATACATTCGTATTTTATTAAATATATCAGCAATTATTATTAATAAAAAGAAAAATGTATTTTTTAGAAATTTTAGAAATTTAACTATACTTTTTATTTTACTTTAACAATATTTCACTAAAGGACAACCTTTAAAATCTCTTAAAACTGCATTCAATCCGTTAAAAGTTGTACAAAATGTTTTTAAATTCCTTGAAAATTTTAAAATTAGAATTCATTGAAATATGCTGAAGTAATTGAAAATCTTTTTAAAATTACTGAAATTTCATATTAAATCTCTAGAAATATTTGGAACTCCCTTAAAACATTTTGTCTTCAAATCTTTTAAAATTTATTGACACTCTTTCAAGTTCCATCGAATCTATTTATTTTTATTGTAATAGCGTAAAATTCTTGGAAATATCTTCAAACCATTTCAAATTATCTTTAAGCCCTAAAGTAAATAAAATTGATTTGTAATCCCTCACAATAATATCTTCAAACTCACAGAATTTCCTGTAAATTCTTTAAAAATTGTTTTTATTTTTAACTCCCTCGAAATTATCATAAATTATTCGAAAATTCTTGGACAAGACCGAAAATTATTTGAAATATTTATAAACTTACTGAAAAACTGAAATCTCATTAAATCCTTCTAAATATTGAATAATCCTGTCAATTCTGTTCAATTTTTTTTAAGTTTTAAATTGTTAACAACCTTAAACAATTGTTTTCCATTCATGGCAGTAAAACATTTCAAGCGATGAAAAATTAAGATGAAAAATTTCTTAATTATCAACAAAAGTAAAAACCTTTGAAAATTGTGTATCTTTATCTGAAAAAGTGTTGTGCTTTATATATAACCCGATATTCCTTAAAATATTGACAATACGGAGAAAATTATAGTTCCTCAAGATAAAAAAATGGCCTTGGATTTGTAAACTGACCTTACCAATCAATGAGATAAATTCTCTGATTGGCATCATTGGAATAAAATCTTCGAGTCACGTTCGAAAAAAGCAAGTTTATCAACCACCTCCGCACCTAGTTTTCCACAAATCCGTGAATCAGCAAACATCATCCCTTAGCTTCCCTCAGATTTCGTAAAGATCATCTTCTAATTGGTCCAACAATAATCACAACAACAGATAACACACAATAATCGCAGCAACATTACACTTTTTTCGTCATTTACTCATTGTCGCATAATGTACAAGGAGTGACATAATTATGTATTAATCATAATAATAAGAATAATCGGAGGTTGTCGCGTTATGGAAAATAAGGGAGCTGACAACATTCACCATGGAGCAGCACATCCCTTTCGCCGATCGGGTGCTTTCCTTGTTCGAAGAAGGACATGTGCATAGTGCGCAAGTTCCTGACAAACTTTTACCCTACCTTTTATGCTCTAGGCGACATCTACCTGCATCGCCTGACACAGTTTTAGTCAATTTTCTTATCCCTTAGGATTATCCCGATTAATTTGCGGGATCTGCTTTTGCATTTACTAGATGAGAGGAAGAGCAATTAATTGAAAGTTGTAGAGATTATAAAGGAGCTAGTAATGGAGGAATTTCAATTTCATATGGGATGATGGAATTGATTATATGTAGCTTGTTGTCGTGCAATTTTAAGAAATTTCGGGAAACGTTGATATGATTTTTATTCTTCTTCAAAGATTTTGTGGAATTTTAAAAGATTTTAAAAGTCGCGGTTTAAGACATTTTATTGGATGTTAAATGTTGTCGTAGAATCATCAGAAACTTGAATAAGTTTCTAGTAATTCTAGAGATTCAAATTTTAAGTATAGGTATATACATTATATTTATAAATGTATATTTATTCTTATATTTCATTATAATGCGCATATATCATACAGATATTGTTCTAAAAGTGCATCCTTTTAAATCCACTGAATCGAAAATCCTACTGTCCTAAATTAATATTTAATTTAGCAATTAAAAATTACTATAGACATGAAACTGAATATTTCCAGATAGCATACATTTTTTAACCGGCAATCATAATCCCCTTTACGTTAAAAGAATTATTGATTCTATATTTCGAATTAAGAATGCGATCAATACTATGAAATTGTAATAAATCCAGAATGAAAAATCGTCCGACGTAAAAATCTTCTAAAATATAACACACTGTAAAAAATCAAATTTTCTATATAAGACACTTAAATCAAGAGTAATACAAAGTTTCATTAAAATAGACCTATAATAATTTTAATAATATATCTTTGAAACGGAAAAGTGCATGATTTACATGTTTCTAATAATCAATTAGTTTAAGATATAAAAATATTTCTTAGTCGTTGCATTTTCCAATATTTTTAAACTGATTTAATTAAACTTTCCTCACTTGCTAAATGTCTAATGCAACATTCTGATCAATTGTCCGGATATGTGTGTGTGTGTGTGTGTGTGTGTTGCCGTTTTTTGTCCCCCTCTTAACTTAGTCAGTTGTAGATAAATTGATGAAATTTGTGGGATATTGGCACCAACAATATTTCAAAACGTGCCAAAGAATTTTTCAACAATAACTTCTCAAATAATCAAAATTCAAAGCTTATGTAGAGGAAGTTATGCTTTTTTTTTGTAATTTTGAAAAATTTCGTTTTTATCTTTGCGTTTTCAAAGCATATATGTGTATATATATACATACTTATATACATGTGTATATCAGATATATGTGAATTGAATTCAGGTTTTCAGTTAAACCTATTTATATTTTTTTTATGCTGAATTGTTGAGAAATTTGCTTTATTAAAAGTTTGAAATTAATTTATACTTAGTAGAAAAAAGTTAAAAGTTTTTTCGTTTTATTCTTTTTATTATCAGAAATGTTATATTACTCAATATTTGAGAAAATCTTTTAAATCCATACAAATCCTTTGAAATCCATTATAATTTGTGAAAATCTATTAATATTTCTAGAAAAACAAAAATAATAATTTGTGTTCTAGTGATTTAAAAAAATTTTAATTATTACATTCTCATCAGAGAGAATGTATTATTCTGTTTTAAAAAAGGAAATTTTAGAAAAAACAAATAATCATTGCAAGGTTTCTATGGTAAAATATGAGAAGTTGCCTTTCAAAGGCAAATAAGATTGATTTATTATTAAATAATAAAATTTAAAATAAAAAAATAATAAAATTTTATTCCAAACAAGATTTGGAGTAAAATTGAAAATTAAAAAAAAATTTAAAGAAGGAAAGTCAGGCAAGTAAAAATTATTTTTTAATAAAGGATTACATAATTATCTAATATCTAATTTAATAAGAAGCATATTTTAAAGCTAATGCAATTCAAATCAGCAAAAAAAATGTAGAGACAAAATGGTAAAGTTATGATGAAATGTTGATTAATTTATTATTTATAATTAATTAAACCAATTTTGAGATAGAATTTAATAAGGAAATTGATTTTGAAGAATAAATTGATCAAGATTTGATTAATTTATTATTAGAAGAATTAGAAGATTATTTTAAAACTAATTCAATTCCAAACGAGCAAAACCTGTGTAGAAATTGTGACTGGGATCGGGTCGGATTCTGACCGGGTTGCCCTGCTTGTAACCGGATTCTGGTCAGTTTTGTCACGCTCTTCTGGTCGGGTTCCGGCCGGGTTACTTGGATTATCCGGTCAAATCCCGGATATAAATAGGATAACCCGGTTGAAAACCGGCCTGTTTTTGGCAATGTCATATATAATGAAAAAATAAAAAAAAAATTTCTGTTTCACGTATAATCTCTCACAGTCATTTACACATATAATCGCATGAAAAAACGCTTTGAAAAATCGCACTCGTTGGGGACTTGAACCCCCGACGACCCTAACATCCTAAACCCTAGATGACTTTGAAACTGGTGGTCAGATTCTAGCGACCAGGGAAATATTTTCGGAAATATTTCCATGTATTACAACTTCAAGTCAGTCGTTGAAACGAACGATAGGTTAAGTCACGATAGGTATTGAAAATAATTATTTTATTGCAAAAAGTAGCTCTGCATCGGGAAATTTCGTTTATATTCAAACACTACATTATTCAAAGATAATTTTCCATATTTTAAAAACAATTTATCGTGGTATTTAAAGCCAGGATAAATTTTGGAATGTACGGTTACCTAACGATAGGTATAGAAAATAATTAATTTCTTGCAAAAAACAGTTTTACATAGGGAAATTTCGCTTATATTCAAATACTACATTATTCAAAGATAATTTCCCATATTTTGAAAACAATTTATCGTTGTATTTAAAGCCAGGATAAATTTTCCAATATAAGAGGTTACATTGAAAAAAAAAATTTAATTTATCCTTGCTTTAAATACGACGATAAATTGTTTTCAAAATATGGGAAATTATCATTGAATAATGTAGTATTTGAATATAAACGAAATTTCCCGATGCTGAGCTACTTTTTGCAATAAAATAATTATTTTCAATACCTATCGTTACTTAACCTATCGTTCGTTTCAACGACTGACTTGAAGTTGTAATACATGGAAATATTTCCGAAAATATTTCCCTGGTTGCTAGAATCTGGCCGCCAGTTTCAGCATCATAACCCTAGTTTTGACCCGGTCGGATTCCGGCCAGAAAACTTCTTCTGGCCGAGTCAAACCGGGTTATTTCCACACGGGAAATAAAAAGCAAAATGGGAAAGTTATCATTAATTCCTGTTATCATTATTCATTATTATAATGATTAATAAATATTAATAATATATAATCATTATAAATCATTAATAATTATATGATTTATTGTATTATAGTTCCTCGTTTTTATCTTTGTTTTCAAATAAGCAAAATTTAAAGCTAGTGTAAGAAAGTAAAAAATATTTTTGCATCGTATAGAATTAAATAATCTAATATAAATAAATTTTATGAAAAAATATGAATGATGAGGTCGAAAGATTCTTCTTTTCGAAAAAAAAACAATTATATATATATATATATATATATGTTTTAAATATTGATGCAAATAGCTAATGCTTCCTCTATATATGAGGAAGCATAGTGCAGTTCAAAAAATGAGCATAAAAAATATTAAATACAGTTAAATGGTGAATTCACAGCTAATAGTTTATTATTTGATTGAATGTTAATTTTGAAAATGGAAAATGGTATATGCTCTCCTTGGAAATAATTAATGTTTACAAATCCTATGCTACCAGAGTTTTTCCGCGAATTTTGTCATCTAGATATACAATTTCTCTTTCTCTTGTTTTTAAGCATCTGAGATGAGTATCGGTGATGTATGCCTCGTCAAAGCCACTCTTCTCTTTTAAGCACTTCTTATCCATAGCATACAATTTCTCGAAAAATAAAAGATTAAAAAAAAGTAATTAATTATGCATTCAAGGAAACTCATTTTTTCTATCGTCGGCTATAATTTTAATCCTCGTGGCCTTTTTTGATTAACATTTTGTCAATTGCATTCATGCTGACAATTCGTCACTTTTTCGCGCGATGATGATATTTTTCTTTTTTTTTTTATCTTTTTAATTTCTACATTTCAGTGTATTCGGCCAATTTCCAATATACATATAGAAGACTAAAATATATTATATATATTTTTACAGACAATTTAAATTGTAACACAAACTAGATTTTCGGGCTTGATTTAAGACTTTTTTCTGTGGTTACATTGTAAGTAATGAGTAAATAACAATAAATCCTGTGAAATCTTTTGAAATTTTTTTTTTTTTTTTGAGAAAAAGTTATATACACTTAAATTATTGAAAAATACTTAAGGTGCGCGCGTGACATAATAAAATAAAATTGTTTAGTAATGATCATTGTTTTTGAGACACTAAAATCAAGGTTTTTACGAGTTTCATTGCAATCCAATTGAATAATTATATGCTTTTTTTAATGTATGCCTTGGACACAAAAGCCACCTTATATATCTGTGTGATGGAGAATCATCCATGTAGGCAATATAAATATAGTATATATAATCTTTATTTAATTCGCGGTTGCAGTTATCATATCATTTTACATCGTAGTAAATACAAGACTTTGCTAACTTTTTATTGGAATTTCGACTTGTTTCGACCATTAAAATTAATAACGACGTGGGGTTTGATAGATATTTCAGAGCTTGCGCGTGATGTTAACCACAAGGGGTTGGAACGTCGCGAAAGACAAATCGAGGTGGGGATGAAACACGCGGTTCTCGCAATGATCCGTTATTCCCGACGATTCGTGACAAACGTCGAACTGTCAGGTCGCGTGTTACCGACTTCCGAAGTCTTCTTGGTCTGTGATTTACCTACTTCCGGCGCGTCTTTTGCCGCTTTTTTCGAAGCGCAATACTTTTAACATTACATGAAAAATTAAGAAATGCAACTCGCTCATCTGTCAACGTAAGTTTTAATTTTCCCAATAAAATTTACTGTTTACCATTTTTCATGCTTAAAAAGACTAGAAAGTATGCTTTTTGTAAAGATGACTCTTTTTTTCACTTAAAAATGTATATTCGCCGCTTTCTGATTAGAAATTCAGTGTGCACTGTACAGTGTGAAGAAGTTTTCACAAAAACTCTATAAGTACGGAATGATTATTTTATTTCGGATACCTACCTGGGTAGGAAAACTAATGAAAGAGAGAAAAAAATGTGTAAATGTATATCGACACCATTCAGGAGTTTATCCATGACCTCATTTTTGACATGTTTAATAGTGCGTTCTTTTTGCAAATAATTCTCTTGTGTGAAGGAAAAAAAAAACAAAACATTTTCCACTTCATTAACGAAGAAAATTATGCTAAAAATTAAACTACTTTCTAGTCTCTCGAAATGTAAGTTACAATTCGAATATCAAATTATCGAGTCATTATTTGAAAGTATATGTCCAATTGCGGAATCATGGTGTAAATTTTTACTAATATAATAACATTAATATAATTTTGCATGATAATCTTTACATTACAGCTCTAAATTTTTTTATTTTAAATACAAATGTCTACTTGTGTATATATATATATATATATATATACAGACACTCAAAATTGAATTCTTCAGAGCAGGATATTTGATGTTCCAATGTAATATTGAATCGCGAAGCTAATGAGAGTTTGAGGCGAGCTATTTAAATTAAACTTTTTTCATCTGCACTACTGCTGTCCAAGAGACAAACTTCCGGGCGAAAAAAAATACATTGCTCAAACCAACAATAAAAAAAGCATTGTTATTGATGAAGGAGAAAAGAAACTGCTCTTCCTACTGTAAGCACAAAACGAACAGATCTAGATTATTGTTTGTTTGAATTTTCTTCTGCTAAAACAACAGCATTCAGAGGATTCTACACGTGCCTTTTTGTGACTCGAGTGACCCGAGGCAAAAGCATTATTGTCTTCGGCGAACACGTATCTCGTATATATATATATATATATATATATAT
>UCOH01012244.1:0-40202 GCA_900474275.1 Synergus japonicus
TATATATATATAGTGAAGCCTATTTACTGCCACGTGTAGTTTTATATGTTGGAGCTCTTGATCCAATTACATATAATATACCGTAAAATGGACTACGACGTCAATGCTGAGCAAAAGCAGGCACTCTCAGCCAAGCAACAGCAACTATATCACTTTTTTGACCAATCAGGTGCTTCGTGACGGCGTCATATCCCGTTTTACGTTGTTATTGTATGTATAAGTTATAAGAAGTTAGTCACTTGGTGTCTTTGACATTGACATCTAAAAAAACGTTCCTAAGACGTTCTAAAAATGTCCTTTAACTTTATTTTTGACAAGTTCTGCACTTAAATACCGAAATGCTAATTTATATAACAATAACCCTTATTTTTCCGTTCAGGAACAGTGTTTCGCATTATCGTCTTTAGTTGGCGCCAACAGTCAGTTAACAAATGTTGTATTGTTAATCTAATCTCAAGTATGCAATAAGCCTCGTTTCTAATCTCTATTCTAAAAATCTAAGACTAAGACTCGATGCAACCAATTCCCGTTTATCAGCTTTGAAGAATAAATAGGTTAGTCCGCAACAAAGAAAGAATTAGTCCATCTGAACAAGGGGTTTTTTGTAGGACTTTTTGATGTTCGTTTAGTTTTCCAATCTCCATCTTAGATGGTTGGTATTTTTTTTAAATAAACCAAATCTTCAAATTCAAGGTCATATTCAAAATAATTTAAAATCTCAAAAATTTTAAGTGCATCCACAAGGAAAATCGTTTGATACGAAAAAGTATTGTAGGCAATGAAGTATAGGAAAATAAGTACAGGAAATTAAGTCAAATGAAGTATATAATGTTCATGTAAAAAATGTCTTTATTATTCAAATTCCTATTTAAAATAAATTTAATCTTGATACAGTGTTTGGCTTTTATCTTACGCTACTTTAGAATACGTTAATTAGATCTATTTGTATGTATTATTGGTTTGAGAGTTTTGACAGTTGTGATTAATAAATTTAGGAATAAAATATATAAAAATATATTTAGTTCTGAAATAAAGTATATGATTAAATTCATATTTGTATTTTTGACGATAAATTCCCCTTGTGAGATAAAGTGATACCTAGCGCTGCTGACGGTTTAGTTCTGAACTTATTTTCTTATATTTAATTTTCTCTACAATCAAAAAAGAATAATAGTAATAATAATAATAATAACATAATAGGACTTTCAAAAAGTTGTTAACAGTGACGAAAGAAATAGTAGAACATCAATTTTGTAATTTTTCATATTCTTTGGTAGTCGAATCGTGGTGTTTTGTAGTTCATCAGCTTTAGAAGTTCAAAAAATATCTAGTTAATATTATATGCAGAATCGTTTTTCAATTCCCTTTCAACGTTCCTTAAAGTTCATAGTGCATCTCCTCTCTCAAGCTTACTCTTACCGATCTCTTCGTGCTTCGTCCCGATTACTTAGGTCTTAGGGCAAAGAGGAGCACGAAAAACTGTAAGGTTATACGGTTATAGGATTCGATGGATTGGTGATGGTGGTGGAGAGGAGAGCAGTTAGTAGCAGGTCCATGGAAGAGGAGACGAAGAGACGAAAAGACCAGAAGACAAGGCCAGATCAGCAACGGTAGAGGGCAGAGGCAGACGAGAAGAGACGAGATCGCTTGAAATCCCTCCTTCCCGCCTTTCCTGCCTGCTTCTGCCGTCCGTCCGCTATGCCACTACGAGCAGGCGAACGTACGTACGTACAGCTAGGCCGGCACGGTCCTGTAGCCCATTTGGCATTTCCCCAGCTATAGCGGCGGTCCTGTAGCCCATCGTTGTTATCGTCCCGCAGCTGCATAAAGTCGGCTCTCCCTGCTGTCTCTCTCCTCACCGCGCACACACCGCCCCACGCCCCTCAACCCGCACCGTCCCGCTTTTGCCCATCGTTTCTGCCCCTCTATCCCGCACTGCTCAACAGAGCCAAGCAGCTTGACACGTAGCCCCACCATTTCGTGTACGAGTGAGAGCGACGGTGGCGCCACCATCAGGAACGCCATGCAACACTCCAACCGGCATTGCTAAGGGGCCAAAACCAAGTGCCGGCGTTATGTCGGTGTAGGTGTGCGCCGTCCTTGTCGTTCTATCGATTCCTCATCCACCGGTTATTTGCTGCCTCTCTCCCCCTCCCCCTCTTCCTCCCTCCCGATCATACTCCCCACCATCACTCTGCTGGTAACCTTGGTGGAGAAATACCCGACGTTCAATTCAAGGAATTATGACGGCCCCTCGACCCCTCTCTTACCCTGTATCTCTCGCACTCTGTCGGTCTCTCTTGCCTCAAGAGACGCACAGTCAGGGCCGTTCTCCTTCGTTTTCGTTACTTCGCTTCTCTCGTAGCTTTCTACTTTCCACTGATTTCCGTGGTATCTCTCTTATTGTAGATTTAATCATTTAAATCCATTTGTAAGAGGATTAAAAATTATTTTGATAATTAAGAGACGTTTTATGCAATGTTAAATCGTGGGTGTTACGTTGGGTTCAGCGAATCTGAAAGACACTAAAAACTGTATGTAGAGTGATAGGGTGCAATGAGGAAGCGCAATCACAATTTGCGCGCGCATTGTTATTTTGAGGTTAGATTTTGCTCGTACGGCGATTCGGAGAACGTTTATGAAAGGCACGGTCTTCGGAAGCTTTTTTTAAGTTTATTTTTTTTTTTTTCGTGGTACCGTCGAAAAATGTTTTTGGAACGTTAGGACGTTTGTATGGAGCAGCTTTCAGATGTTTACTGATTTAGCAGGTTTAGAAAATTTATGAGTGTGTTTTAGATTGATCAATACCCTAGGGTATTTTTCTTAATAATAAAAAATTATAATACTTAATAAACAAATATTGTACTTTAGAACCGTCGACTTACATGTATCCTGATTCAAGAGTCATCCGCCTACCATTTTTCATTTAGTCTCTTTAAAGCTAAGCAATAAATTCTTCTCCGGCTATCAAAAACGAATTAACGTTAGAGCAGGACATTCTTGATGATTACCCACAACCCCCTGCGACTTCTTGGAGGACGGTGCGGAGATCGCGCCATAGTTTACGAGTCCTGGAGCAATCTCGGTCGAAAAGATAGACTAGACGAGTTTTACGATCACAACTTCGGCTGCAATCACTAGTATATGATCCAAGCGGCTCTGCTTTTGCAAATATATGAGATATGTGTCTGCATATAATATCCACTGTACTTTATTCAGAAAAAATTTTGTGAACAATTTCTTTTCCATCATTCAACTTTTTAGACCTTCGTTCTCCTAAACACTTTTTCTAACCCCTTTTCTCACCAATTTGCAAACCTTTCGAAATACTTCTCCCCATCTTTTTTTTCAAACCTTCCTCTTTTCAAATCCCTTTTCTTATCTTTCTTCAAATCTCCTTTCAAAACATTTCCCCAACTCCCCTTTTGAACCTCCCTTAGAAACCTCTTTTCAAACCCTTTACCTCGCCCTTTACTTAAACGGTTTTTCCTACACACATTCCAAAGCTCTATATAACGCCTTATTTCACCCCTTATTCTCAATTTCTTTTCTACCCAGTTCCTCTTTTCTAACCCCTTTTTCCACCTTTCTTCATATAACGTTCTCTCAGATTACTTTTTCCAACGCCCTTTTCCATCTAGCATTTTTAAACTCTTTTTAGAACCCCCATTTTTTAGTCTCCTTTGCAATCGTTTTTCCAACCCCCTTTAAACTGTTTTCCACTCTCTTTTTTAACCCCTTTTTCCACCTTTCTGCAAACCTCGTTCTTTGAAAATACTTTTCCCAACATCCTTTTCCATATACCACTTTTAAACTCTTTTTAAAACCCTCTGTCTTCAACTTCCTATGCAACCGTTTTTCAAAACCCCTTTTAAACTATTTTTGTAACTTTTTCTCAACTCACTTTTCCAACTTCCTATTTCCAAACTAGTTTTTTAAACTCCTTATCCCGTCCTGCCCTTTTCCAACCTATTTTTCCAAACCCTTTTCGGATATTCTTTTCCAACTCACCTTTAATCTAATTTTCGAACCCCTTTTTTGAATCTGATTTTCCAGACTAATTTCACAGACTCAAATTCCAACCGTATTTTTAACCTTCCCAACTTCCTAGAACGAAAAATAAGAATTAACTTTTAAAAATGTAGTTTGCTAATGAAGAAATGAAAATATTAGCATTTTGATGAAATACATATATTTTGTGTAGCTATAATTATCAGTTGGAAAATTGGCTACGAAGTGTTTACAGTTACACTTTAGGCAGTTCCTTAAAGTTGTCATAGAAAACAGTTATACCAACATAAAGAGTCGACATTGCTTTATGATTTGACGTGAAGAGCCCCGAGATTTTGTTGGCAACACTGGCATCCAACAGGAAATGAGT
Organism: Synergus japonicus; assembly: GCA_900474275.1. Lineage (NCBI taxonomy): Eukaryota > Metazoa > Arthropoda > Insecta > Hymenoptera > Cynipidae > Synergus > Synergus japonicus. Next base: position 4,382 of record UCOH01012244.1, read on the forward strand.
CTTTAGTCCCCAATTCAAGATTTCGTTTAATTCAAGATTTATTTTAAGATTTCTGATTTATTAAGTTTATTTAAAGAAAGCCTTATAACCTATAGGTCGCTTGTAATTTCTTCAATACCAATGATCAAGGATTAACTGTTCCCTGACGTCTTACGCTTGAACCTCTAATTTCACTCGACTCATTAATTCAACTCGATCTTCCCGACCTGAGCACATTATACTTAGCCATTAGCGATCGATCAGTCGGAAGCTTGAAACTTCTATAAAGGGCTACTGGTTCTTATACATTACTAACCCCTTTGAGGCATACCTGAAGGGCTCACCAATCGATTTAAATTGTTGAGTATAGAATAAGAAATCAACACGCAAGGTTACCTAATGTCAGTGATTTTTTTGATCATCAATGTAGAAATAAAATACCTTAATTAAGATTGATATATTCAGTACAAATGTTTTTACCTGGAAATTCCACTCTGTATTTTCAGCAATATTTTTATTTAAAAAGTTGCTAATCAAAACTATTTTTTTGATGTATAAATTTAGCAATTTCACCTTTAAGGAGACACACATTCTTAGGAGTGACAAATTCAAGTTATTTATAAAAATTTCCACATGAGAAGGTTTTGCATGAGATCAGATGACATATAATAGGATCCCAGGTACAAAAAGTTGGGGTCAAACGTCGTGATTCTTCTAGGAGTGAATCATCCTCTCTTTTACCTTGAGGGTAAAATATATCTTTGCACGCTGCCCGACACGTTGCGTTATTTTCTTAGCTTATGTCATGCACTTTTGTAATCAGGATGAACTCATCTACTTTTATTTTCTAATTATAAATTTATTAAAAAAATTTTATACATTTTTAACGCTACAAGGCAAGCATCTATTGTAATAAAAATCAATCAAAAAACGCTATAACTTAATTTTTATAGATCTTTAGCTTGATAGCGTCTTAGGGGGTGAGTTCTGGTCAAATTAGCGGATGCATTTATGTATTAGTAAAAGTAAATTTTTACCTTCAAGTGGTAAGGAGGTGGTGGGAGGGGCCCACTTAAAAGAGGTAAATGTGAGTGCTTGGAGAAGAAAGGGGTGGTATGTAAGATGATGAGGGATATAGCAAAAAAGAAAAAAGGGTGTAGAGGATTAGAGACCTAAGGGTGTCAACATAGAAGAGGGGATAAGGAAGAGTGATAGCCTGAGTAGGTTTCTAGGTTTAGGAAGGTTTATAAGAGAGAAGAAAGTAGAGATATGATTATAAAGGATAGAGTGAATGAAAGAGGAGAGTAGAAGGAGAGCTGTAAGAGGGAAAGGGTTTTTAAAAGAAGACATAGAAAAGAGGGGCGCATATTCTTTTCATGTAAAAGGGGAAAAGTGAGGTTTAGATGTTAATAAAGTGATGGTAAAGTAATGAGGAGGCTATAGAAATTGAAGAGGAGGGGGAGTAGAAGGGTAAGAAACGCGAAGCGCTGATAGGAGGATGGAAGGGAGTTGATAGGGTTGGAGGGGACAGTAGGGAATGAGTGAAGTGATAAAAGTGAGGGTAAGGAGAAGGAGGTAATGAGAGGAGTATAGAGAGGGATATAAAAATAGAATAGAGGGAGGAGAAACTTAAGAGGGGGTATATGTGGTAAAGAAAGTGAGAAAGGGTTTTAGAGGAGTGAAGGGGGCTGAAGGAAGTGAGAAGAGGGGTGTGAGTGACAGAATGTATTACAAAAGGTGAGGGTGTTGTAATACAGAAAAGCAAAAAAATCGAAACATTCTTGTAAAGCGATTCTGAAAATAAATTTTTCAAATCTAAATTAAGTATGAACATTTGAACAACTTTGTCATTATTTTTACAGTATAAAGCAACTATAATGTAAATGGCAATTCTGATTGATAATGAAGCTAATGTAATAGCGGATAAACGAATTAATCCAAGCAATATTGACAACTAATATTGATAATGAAACCGCATCCGTGCGGAATTATCGAAGTAACAATGCAATCTATATTGGATATATCAGGTACCAACCAATTTAATAAGCTTCTGTGTAGGATTGGCGAGGACACTATTTAGGCAAAGGCTTATTAATAATTTAATGATGTCATTCATTGTCATCAACGGATTATCATATTACAGTGAAAAAAATTTTACGGGATAAGATATTATTATTATTATTATTATTATTATTATTATTATTATTATTATTATTATTTAAATGTATATATATAATAGTAGTTGTGGATGTTTAAACAATTTTTTTTAGGATTATACGTAAAAAAATGTTGGCGCCACATTTCTATAATAAAATTGAAACTGGACGAAAGCAAACTTCCGGTTCGAGCGATAAAGTCACCGAAAATAATATTCGTGGAGCTTGATTACTGGCGTCGGTAAGGCAGACGTGGCGGGAAAATAGGGACTATGATCAGACTGAAGGGAGAAGTGGTTCTTAGGGGATGGGATAGGGCTTTCGGTTTAATTCTGGTGGAGACCCACGCGGCAAGGGGGAGTTTTTGTTGCGCTTATTCTTGCGGAGTGTCAAGGGAAAGCTTTTTAGTCGTTCACCATTGAAAATTCGCTAGTCTAGTGAAAGGGAAATGTTCGTTTGTCATAAGTTTCCACTATTCTGTTGTCCAATTGAATTAAATGACAATAATGTAGGTACAAACAAAATTATCACAATTGAAATTTAAAGTGGCGCCATTAGATTAGAAAGATAAATACACATTTATCTTGTATTCTTTCGTGAAAATAAGTTGGTATGATTTTTTGAGGTTTTTAGAAACAATTGTAGAGATTGCTTTCTTAATTGTTCTATGAATTTTTAAAACTTTTACGCATATCTGGAAAATTCTATCTTAACACTTTGACCTTTAACCTTTCACCTTTGAAATTTGAACCTTGACTTGACTTTTGAACTTTTCGTAATTGCATGTGTAAACATTCTTTTCTGTGGATTATATACTTTAACGGAGATCCTCGTCGTTATTGAATAACGAATAAAGTATAAATCTTTTAGCAGAAATATCTTGAAACTTTATTTTTATTTGTTTCTTTATATGTCTTATTGTCTTCGATTCATTCTCACTCTCTTCGGGTAATATTGACGAAGCTGAGAAAAGAGAAAACTCGAGAAGAGAAATTGTGCTCCCTGTGCCAATGAGTCGACATAGTAGAAAGGATGGAGAACTCCGGCGTGATAAGGGGAGGGGCTCACTGTTGGAAGAAAACTAAGGGTGGTTTTCTGCTCTCTCTCTCTCTCTCTCTCTCTCTCTCTCTCTCTCTCTCTCTCTCTCTCTCTCTCTCGCTGCGGGACTAGAACTCCGTAAGGAAATGTACCTAAAGAGAACGTACTTCCTCATCCCTTCTTGTACTTCAGAGAATATTTTACTAATCTTAAAATTCCTTAAAATATTTTGGAATCTAGAAATTTCTTTACAAATGTTGAAACAAATATCTCTAAAAAACTGTAGAGAAATATATTTTCAATTTTTATAAATCTTAAAACTCCATTTCAAATTTCATTTGAAATGTATTTTATGTCTAACTTTCGATAATTCGAGTGAAACACGTGACCTGAAGTTTCTCTCTCCGTAATTCCTGACTTCCTCGACGGAAGCTGCAAGCTGCTGCATCAGTCTGACAAAGCTCACTTAATAGAGGCAAAAATTTGCTTGTTTGGTTGTTTCTGTGTTTACACTATCTATCTTTTTCTCTTATTTTCTCCACCTCCTTTTTCACTCTCTTCATCGCGAGGTTCCTCCCGCCTCTTTCTAGCAATACAATTAAGATTTTTATTATTTTTAATTGCAGCGTTCATTATCCCATGCAAATTAAGATAATTAGGCGCCTGGTGAGTGCTTTTATTTTCTACTCAGCAATTTCTCTCTTCTTCCAGTTTTCTCTCCATCTCCTTTCCCTTTTTCCTCTGACGTCGCTATTCGGCATGCAAAAATTGCCGGAAAAGCAGGAGAAAGACTCTTCCTGGATTTCTCAAATAGAAATAGGCTAGTCACTTTAGATGAATAATAATATGCAAAAAAAATTCAGAAAAAATTATGATATTTATTTAACTTTTGCTAGAAATACTTCTTATTTAATGTATGTTCTATTTATAACTATTGGTTCAGTAGATGAATTGAATGTTTGAACAAGTTCAAAGAATGAATAAAAAATTAATAGTATTCATGTATTTGTATAGGTACTTTAAGTGTAATTTTTCAATTCATAAATTTCTGCCCTATAAGACGGGAAATTGCAAGCACTCACTCCAGCAATACTGAATTTCAGCGTAAATTATTATTAAATCGATATTACAGTGTAAGCGACAGCTTGCTAACATTCTCGTGCTTCGATCTCATTTACATTCTTAAATCCTTTCATTAACCAGCAAAATTATAAGAGAAATCCCATCACATATATATAATATTGTGCATACTACATAACTATATATAATACAATCTAAGGCTTATTAAAACAAACTTTTTAATTCGATTCAATCCGAATGAGAAGGAGGCTCATCTTATCTGGCGTTCAATCCGTATATTTTTTAGATTAAATCAATATTCTGAGGCTATAATTCGGTAAAACTTCATTTTCGGGAGAAGAGGAAGAAGAGTGGAGGATGATAGATCGTGATTGGGATCAAGGATCGAGAATCGAGGTAGGCGGATAGAGAATGTAGGAGTGGACAGAGGATGTAGGATGTATGATGTGGGATAAAAGATTAAGGGTAGAGAATGGAGGATGGAAGATATGGAAGACGGAGGATGGAGAGTGGAGAATCAATGATAAAGGATATAGTGTCAGGAATGGAGGGCATAGAATAAAACTTGATGTGCGGAGGTTGCAAATTGCGGATAAAGATTCAAGGATTGAGAATTGTAGAAGGATAGAGGATCAAGGAAGAAGAATCGAGGTAGGAGGATAGAAAATAGAGGATATACATATAATACAATAAGAGATAGAAGATTAAGGGTGGAGAATGGAGGATGGAGAATAAAGATACTAGATAATAGAGGATCAATGATAGAGGATGAAGGATAGAAGCTGGGTAATTAAGGATGAAGGAGGAGAGTGAAGGATAAAGGGTGGAGAATGGTGGATAGAGAATGAAACTTGAAGAATGGAGGATGATACATTCTGAATGGATGATAAAGGATCAAGGATATCCTTTTATTCTCCTTGGAGAATCAAAGGAGGATAGAAGATAGAGAATAGAGATTAGATGATGGAGGATATTGAATGAAGGATAAAGGCTGGTGGATGAAGGATAGAGAATGATGAATGGAATTCGAAAGGTGGAGAATAGAAAAAGGAGGATGTGGAGAAATCATCAGTGGTGGAAGAAATTAGAGCGAGCTGAGAGAAAGGGTTGACTTTAATTTCTTGAATCAGCATGAGAGAGAGAGAGAGAGAGAGAGAGAGAGAGAGAGAGAGAGAGAGAGAGAGAGAGAGAGAGAGAGAGAGAGAGATGTTATCATGACACTTTGATAGGCTTTAAAGTTGTCGAAATTAATTAATTAATTAATCCACGAAATTAATTGGAACCTAATGATGTGGAAGATATTCCAACAATATAAAACCTTCCTCACGTTAGAGGGCTTATTATTGATGCAGCAAATGAACGATGAGCACCGTTTGAACTATATGCACCCGGTTTATGTACCAACTTACATGGAGACTGACCATTTGGCAAACGAGTGTAGCTTTATATGCATTCATCTTTGAGCCTCGGTATGAAACAAGAACTACGTCGTCGTTCTCAAAGCGGGGTCGTTCCTGGTTCAGGGTCGAGGCATAAAGTGGAGTCGGTTTAAGTTTTAAATCAAGAGCCACCTAAAGCTGAGCGAGATTGGTAGTCGAAGGAAAATTGTAATGTTGAGAGTCGAATGGTGGAAGGTAATTAGGTTTCCTGCTGGGAGTTGATCCATGACGCCCACACTATCCATATTACATTGTTTCTTCTTTTTGACTTCAAGGGAACACATTTATCGGTTAGACTTGATCGATGTTTTTGTCCAGTCGTAGAAAGTGGCACACCGGAAATCACGTGTTCGTCATCCTGTCTCCCTTATCCTTAGAAAGTACTAAGATGCTAAAAATGAGTTGGTATACATTTTCGTTAAACCAAAATCCTTTTAGATACTTCTCCTTGATATTTACATGAAATTTATTTTGTTTGGTTTTTCAAGGAAGAGATATATTGTTTTAATGTACTGAAAACAAGCGAATGTTCTCATAAAACGTGTTTTATTCTTCTATCTACTGAATTTTCTATCATTTTTTTATAGACATATCAAAGATTATAAAAACATACTTGGCAATAAAACTATAACTTTTTTTCTGATTCCGGCTTGCAATCTAACTCATACTCTTGTAAATGATGCAAGTCGCGATCGTAAAACATATATGCAGAAATTGCAGAAACTATACGACCATCATTGCTGTCAACTTGTCTAACGGTGAATCCCCTTTCTTTGAATTGGCCTATTTTTCATGAGAGACACATTGAAATAATACAGTTTTCATATTATATAATTATAAGTCGTTATAATATTCTATTCTTTGTATTTAAAAATTTGTTCTTAAAACTGCAGCTAAAATTCGAATATTGAAAAAATACTGAAAATTCCATCTGAAGTATTTGTTTGAATTATTTACAGATATTCTTTAACTTTTTTTTTAACTAGGTCAAAAGTTTAAAAATTTTGTTGTAATTCTAGATCTTAGTGAAGATGCGAAAGGTCCTTGATCTTTTCGCGCGATTACAAACTTACACCAGGGAGTTAATTATGCCAATTTACACGGGTCGTAAAGTTCCTCTGCGACTTAAAGAGCGAAGAAAAAGGAAACGATAAAGAGTAAAGAGATGGGTTAGGGGTTAGGTAGAGAAGTTGGGGTGAGTTTACTGTTTACTTACACCGGGGTAAACGGATCGGTCATAGTTAGCAAACTTTCTCCAGAGTTTCAAATCTCGTGCCCTTCTTTACACACCCACATCCTCACGTGACTTCTTTAATTTCTGTGCATTCGGAAGTACAGGCAACAGGTGATTCGAAAGAAGCCCGAACTCAGATCGACCTTAAGTACATTCCTTTAAATCAATCCGGATTACCGATTTTTTATTTCAAAATATCTTTTAACTAGTTTTAAATACAGCTTTATAAAATTTTTCTTTTGTTTCCATATGTATTTATATAAGTTAAACATCCTCTTAAAAAATGAAAATTTGATAGGTGTTTAAACCGAGAGATGTTTTTTAATAAACCGTTATATTAAAATAATATAAATAATCACGAATGAAAGTTGAGATTTAGGAGAAAGCAAATGTGGCGGAATGAACGAAAACCGAAAACCGAGCATGCGATCGATCAACGCACAAAAACTGAAATGACGCCCTCGACCAATCGTGTCGCTTTGAAACTCTGCTAACAACTGAAACTGTTTCCCCAGCGGCTTTTGTCGCTCGGGATTCCAGGGAAAGCCTGCAGGAAGTGCATTCGCGTTGATGACAAAATCTTGTCATTTAATGTTCTCAAAATTCTCATTAGTGTGACGTATTGTGGATAAAACTTTTGCTTTCCTTCATGAAAAACTAGAGTAATTTTGAAATAATTAATTTAGGACGACTTAGTAACGTGTGGTAACTAATTTTAATGAGGGGAATAAGTTATGCTTTTGCAAAATTTATCTCCACATTTTATTTAATGTTTATATGTGCAATGAATGTGTTCTGACCCCAATGAAATTTCTGGGCGCGCCACGGAGCTCGATCCAACGATTTCTTCTCAGCGACCTGATTCCTGATAATTCTATCACGAAATGAATATAGTACAATTGAGTCGTGCGCTACAAGAAGAATTTATAACTTAACAAAAGTGGAAATAGAGAAATGATGAGAAGAAGAATCTTTTTGTCTTATTTTTTTTTTAATATTAAAAATATCAATTTTTAAAGTTTATTCTGATCAGAGACAGTAAAAAATGCACTTTAAGGGCATGTGTTACTTACCATATGAGAAAGTTTTTAAACCCGTTTTTTTTCTACAATTTTTACATTTTCAAAAAAATTGTAGTCAACGTGTTCACGTTCTTGACGGATGTTGACTTATATTTTTTTTGAAAATGTAAAACTTGTAGAAAAAAACCGGGTTATAAACTTGCTCATATGGTAAGTAACACATTCCCTTAACAAAAAAAGATGAAATAAGTTCTTGGGAACCACCCCGTCCCAAGAGACCTCACCCTCAAGATCCCACAGGATCCCCTCCTATCCCTAGGGATCCCTATACATATATGCCACGTGACTCCATATCCCTATGTACACCCCTACCTCTAAAAATTTCCCCTCCTTTGTAACAAGGTTACTCCTATCTCTAAGTATCCCCTACTCTTAGGGATCCCTTATTCCAAGGGTCTTAGTTATTACAGGGAACCTCATCTTTACCACGGAAATTTCCCTATCCCTAGGCCTATTTCATGAGATCCCACTTCTCTCTCAGGAAACCCTCTTATCCCACAGAACCTTAAGTTTTCAAAAGAACTCCCCCTATAGGATTCCCTCTATTACTAGACACCCCTTATTTTTAGGGACCTCCTAGCTGTAGGGGCCCATTTTTCTGTTTATACCCCTCTACCCCTTTCTCTGCTAGTAATCATAATACATGTTAAATATTTCAGATGATGTATTTAAAATTTATCTACTATTTACAATATTTGAAAATATTAATAATAATTTATTTTTTATAATAAATAATAGTGTGAAAATATGACTCTTATCGTTATACACTGAGAAAATTGTTTGGTTGTGTCAACAAAATCTTGGTAAGAGGTAGAAGATTAACAAAACATTGGCTGGTTCAACAAAAATGCGGTTGGCACAACCAACAATTTTTGTTGCTTCTATAGCAACAAAAAATTTTGTTATCCGAACCAAACATTTTTCTCAGTGTATAAGGTATGACGGTATTCATATTTCAATAACGTGCATACTTATATCCTAACGTTAATCGATCGTTAAATACAAATGCTTTTGAGGGGGTCGACTCTATAAAGTCTAGCAATTCTTTAAATTCAATTTTTACTTTTAACCTTATATTTCAATTTCTTGTCTTGTTAATTGAGATTGGGACAAAGAATCTTTTTAAAAAAAAACATCTATTTTTTTAATACATATTTATGAAATCTTGTTTCAAAGTTAAATTCGAAAACTCGAGGTAAACATCGATTGTAAACTTTGCTCTCAAAGCGATTCAGACAGTCAAATTACAGTATAATTATGGCAATTGTTAATCAGGGGTTGATTGAGGAAATTATAATACAGCTAAATTGAATGGAAATATAATCGAAATGTTGGTTGTGTCAAATGGGCACCAGCGTAATAATGTTTCGATTATGCAGCGTAAGCCACACTGCGGGTAGATGTCGCCACCCCTTTTGGCTCAATTGGGCACACATTTTCGACATTTTCTATAAATTTGTATTGCTCACGGTGATGAGCTATTCGTTGAAATTACACGCATGCGTGCAATGGTTCCTGTACCATTTACTATATCAGTCCAGATTCCCGTAAAGTTTGCTACACTAGTTTCTATCCCGGGTAGAAATTTTCCTATCTTTCCCTATAACTTGAAGTGGGGTTCTAGTGTGGCCCCGATCGGGCGCAGATTGAGGATGAAACACACAGCCCGACCAGGCCCAGACCTGGACCAATCGGGACCCGATCGGTCTGGGCCAGATTTGGAAATTTCTACACGGGCCTTTCTGGTGCTACTAAGTAATTTCTTACCTTGACTTGTCAATCTGTATCTAGTGGGGCTCTGACTAGTTTTCCGCATTAAGGCCTGAAATAGTGGTTCCCTAATGGCTGCCTTAGTAGTTTCTCTATATACATTCGTACATATTCTTGTATCTGTTGTAATATTTTCTTTCCAGCGTATTTTTAAACTTTAGCTCTTGTTGAATATTTTTCAATCTTTCATTTGGAAATTAGTACATCAGTTAACCTAACCTAAAAATACTTTGAAAATCTTCTGCGCAGACTCCACCGGTCAGCGGTTGCTCGCTGCGTCGTATCGATCGCAGAACTCTATTTTCGTACGAGTATTTTAGCTCCAAATTGATTTTCAGGTCGAAGTTAATTTTTAAATTCAAATTTAAACATTTTACATATCAATTTCGTTACTTTTAAAATTATTCCGTGAAAATTTGAGAGAAGTATAACACATCGTTTCATATTTATTTTTATATAACACTCAGCGAAAATTTATTTTTAAGGCTCCTACGTAGAATCTCATATTTGAAAAATCCTATTTAAGATCCCATTTGGGTTTTGCAAAACATTAATGAAGTGAACAAGATTCGGCTTACCAAGTAAGCTCGGCTGTACCAAACTTTGTGTGCAAAAATTAAAATGTTATAATAAACATTTATCTTTTTCATTGGTATCCTAATTTCCAGTTTTAGAAGCATTTTTTTCTCTGAAATAACTCACTAAAAACACTTAATTTTCTGTGGGGTATATTTGCTTCCAATTGATAGTAATAAATTATAAATTAACAAAGACAAGGACATTTAATAAACTAAACTAACCGAGCGCGCAGTAAGATTAACTAACACGGTGTATAACCCATATTAACGACTAAAATAAAGAGAATTTTTCGTTGAATTAAACTTTGCAGGACATATATAATTTTTTCATGTAGATGAAAGGAATTTGTAATCGGGATAAAATCAGCGTCAGTGTCCTCGCAGCTCGCTAGAGTGTTACTGTCTGACAACATATTTTTGTTGAATACGCCACCCCTGTTTCCTCCGTCGAACCGCCCTCTCGTTGGGAGCCTTGTTATCATGTCGGTTTCACAGTGACGTCAGCGAGAATCGACCAATAGCAAAATGTTCTGAATTATAGAGAGAGTTTAAAGGAAAGCAGAAGAGAGAGAGAGAGTAAGATCGAATAATTTGGAAGGGAGAGAGAGGGGCGAATTATACTATCCTGCAATTTTCTGATGGAGGAGATTCTACTGAAGAACTTTTCAAGTTGACAAAAAAATTATTCATACTTAGAAAAAAAGTAATTTGTTAATTACATAAGAAAATAAATATAATTTTATATTATGTTTGTAATAATCATAATTATCGAGAAATTAATTACAAGGGAATATACAATATAATTCTGTGAAATAGAGGAAACTATATAGAAATCCCTTAGAAGATCTACGTAGAATCCCTACATAGATTCTATATACAAAGGATCATCCTACAAAGGATCCCACATAACTATAATGTACCTTTGACGGTTGAAGGTTCAGCTAGCAATGCAATGCAGGTATGCATCCTGATTTTTATTGCACTTCCTTTTCCTTCAATAACCTCGCCACTAGCTTAGGTTCAGGTCAGTCAAATTAGTCTCCGTTCAGTCTTCACTGTATACACTGCGAAATTACCAGCTAAAATAAAGTATTGCCTAAACATTGTTTAAACTGTTAATCTATGTCTTTATTTAACCTGCACGCAAGCTCCCACAAGAAGCAACAAAAATTATTTGATTGTGCCAACCAAATCTTGGTTCTTTCAACAAACCTTTTGTTGAACCAAGAAAATTCATTTCAACCAACAAAATCTCAGTTTTGGTTGAATTAATAAAGCTTTGGTTGGTTCAACAAGGGCACAACCAAAAATCTTTGTTGCTTCTATAGCAATAAAACTTTTTTTTGTCCGCACCAAACATTTTTCTCAGTGTAGATACTTTAAAAGGATCCTACGGAGGATTCCATAAAAGTGCCATTAAGGAATAATATGTAGGATCTGATTTACGTACCTTAAAGGGAGTTAATAACAATAATAAATTTTTGAGAATTTTTTGCAAAAATAAAATCCTTTTTTAAGGATATTTTTCTTCAAAAAATTGTTAATAGTATACAAAATGATTTAGCACATTCTGTGGCTGGTTTATTAAAGGACGCTTCCGAGTTCTATGATAATGCGTTCCTCGAACTTAAAAAAATCTAGCACTCTTTACTATTTATTGAGCAAAAAGTAAAAAATAAAAAAAAAACGAGTAACTTTACAACAGCATGACTTGATAAGTAAAATGTACCCAGCCATTGTGAAACGTAATGAGCTGAAACCTCACCTTTCACCACGTTCTCTGCTTTCACCATGAGCTACTCTGCCATTCCAGGTAGCTCTGAAAGTCGACTCCGAGATATCAAGGATTATCGAAATTTTTTCTCAAATATTACATTCTAAAAATAGTATCAAAAGAAATTGAAATTATTTAGGAAAACTTACTGAGTTTTTGTAAAATATTATTAAAAATTTAGGGTATTTTCTTTAAGGCGTAATCGGAAAAATTCCCTATACTATATCTTGTAGTATCTGATTGAAAATGTTAGGAAATTCCATAACGCCTCAGGGAAAATTCCTTTATAGAATATAAAATGCAGAGAATTTCCCTTAGAACATAAGTGGAAAATTATCCTAAATTCCTTTTACATTATATTAAAGTGTTACTGACTTATTGAATAGTTTAGAAATATCCTCTGAAGTAGAGTAGATAAAATTCCATTAAGATTGCAATGCAAACCAGGGAAATTCCCTAAATTTTGTGTAATCCTATTCAAGAAGGAAATTTTCCTAAATGTTGAATCGGCCCGAGAAAATTCTTTAAATTGAAATCATATTTAAAGTCTGTGAACTCTCCCTAAACCAGCTTTTCGTATAGAATCTCGAGATAAATCTTCTTTAAAAAAAAATGATTTTAATTGGTGATATAAATATTTTTAAAAAGTCAATTCATCACCTTCACTTTTAACTCGTATTTGAAGGTCGAAATGATTTTTCGAAGCATTAAATAATTGGATTCGGGTTTGAAGTGGGAGCTTTGAAAATGCTGCGCACTAGTAGCATAACCCGGTCAAAGTGAAAGACTGAACGAGGGAATGAGCGCGCAAGGGAGAGAAAGATGATAAGTGACATTTTCCGAGAAAGCACCATAGTACCATAGTACCAGCAACCCAAGTGGGGGATGTTCACCTAGGATAGATTTCGGTTTGTCTGTGTCTGTCATCAGCCTCTCTCTCTCTCTCTCTCACTCATTTCTACACATACACGTAGCTAGGAGAGTTCCAAGTTCGTGTGACTTGGCAGTGGTGGTGGTGGTGGGGGGGGGAGTGGTTGCACTGGTGGATGGAATTCGCGCAAAATGCGAACCGGAGTGGAACGGTTTGGAACGGAACGAAGTGGAACCATGTGGAACTGAAGAGCTGTGGAACGGTTGAAATAGGGATGCTGGAAAAGCGAAGAGAGAGAAAGAGAGAGGGTGAGAGAGAATAGAAGGGGTTGGTGGTTGGCGGAAGGGGATTTGCGAGAGAACCAACGAACGAGGGCCGATGACTTATTAGCAGAGTGCAAGTTGGTCGTTGTATTTGTGAACTTTCGAATAAATGTACATTTACCTAGGTATGTATGTTTCGATATACGAAAAAGACAGGAGATGAGGAAAAAGGGATAAACCGAGCTTTGGACCGTTTCTTTTTCTTTTGGATTTCCCATTTAAATGTTCTCTTTATTCCCCAATGAGAATAAGGTAAAAATTCTTGAGATTCCTAGAAATCCGATGAGATTCCCTGGAATCTTTAAAACCTTGGTAAATTTCTGACATTTGGTAAAATAGCTTATTATGGTGACCGTTAAATGATTGATTCTTTCAAACTCCTTAAAATCATTGTGTACTTTAAATTTTTTTTAAAACTGTGAATATCAATGAATCGAACAATTCTGCCATTAAAATTGAATCAAGTGTCGCTTTTGATAGACATATGCCAGAAAATATTTTTCCATTCGATATTCAGCACTTGATTACCCAAGCTCTTAAAACCGTTATTTTTCGTCAATGCTGTACTTGCACTTAGCTTTATTGTTTGATTAAATAATGCAATTGAGCAATTTTGGATTTTATTCCGATCCTCCAATCAATCGAATCTCCTTTATTTATTTTTGCAAATTTGAACATTCCTACCAAAGTACAATTCAAAGATAAATGGTTATCCACTCAGTTAGTAAGTTCAAGGCGTAAGGAAAGAGATCCTAAATTTTTGTTTGGGATGAAGGTGGAAAACTTTTCTATCTTCTGTAAAATTTTCAATGGGATTGGCGGATCAATGACTTCCGGCATCGCATCGCATCGCACCTATTTCATTTCGTAACCTTCAATGTTTACGGTTTCCACGTGGTGCCATTGGTCCTCGTAAGTTTGCCAAGTTCACCAAGTCCCCTAGAAACTTTCCTAATCGTTGGCGAGGGAATCCCTCTTTCCCTGTTCCCTTCAACCTCCTCTTCTCCTTCTCTTATACATAGAACTCTAAAACTTCCCTCCGTACATGTGGAGTAACGCTTCAGAAGGATCGCACGCAAGAGATCAGGCCTTTTTTTTTAGACGACGAGATGATATAGCTCAAGGGCAATGGGAAAAACCTCATACATTTTTTATAACCAAAGTACAGTTTTAAAATTTCTCGTTCAAGTGATCATGTATTACGTCATGTAAATTTTTACCACATTTTAAATCCCACTCCCCGTCTCTCTGCTTCACAGATCGTTACGAAGGGTTCACCACTCTTCTCTCTAAATCTGAATTAGTCATAAGTTACTAATGAAATAGTGCCAAATCGTTTACTAATACACTTTACTAATACTATAAATTAGTTAAAAACTACTAATTCATAGTAAAAAAGTACTAATTGAGTTAGTAACGGTGCATAAATCAATTAGTGAGCCTTACTAAATAAATTAGTACTATTTTACTGTGAATTAGTAGTTTTTAACTAATTGATAGTAAAAATGCTTACTATAAAGTGTATTAGTAAACGATTTGGCACTATTTCGTTAGTAACTTATGACTAATTCAGATTTAGAGAGTTGAAATCTTGAAAAAAAAGTTAGTAAAAAGGCAGTGACTAATTTACTTTAGTGACATGTTTTACTAATTATAAGTTATGTATTTCATTATTTAATTATTTAGTACTTTTCAACTTTTCACTAAAGTAGAATTTTTAACTCAAATAAATTAGTGACAGCTTCAATAGATTTCATGAAATTTTAAGGAATTTTAAAGGTTGTACTGAAATTTTAAAGAATTTCAGGAGGTTTCTAAGAATTTTCAGTGTTATTAATTCATTTATTAACGAGATACCAATTCATTTAATTTGTCCTGTAATTAATTGAATTAGTAACTTTTTGTTACTAATTTATAATAAACGACTTCGCAATATTTAAATTAATAAGAAACTACTATTAATTAGTAAGATTTAAAACTTTTATGAAACCTTCTGAAATTTTTTCCAATTACTTCAAAATTAATGAAATCTTGGAAATCTTTTGAAATTACTTAGAGTGTTGAAAATTTCGTCAATTTACTTAAACTTCAATAAAATGTCTTGAACTCTGACAAAATTCCTCAAGCTTTTACATTCTACAATTGAGAAATTTATGAGTAAAAGTTTCGTAGAGGAACTAAATGATGCCTTCATTAAAATAACTCTTGGTTCTCAGTTTTAGGAGCATAAATGCAAGCATCGACTTTCGATTGTTGTTTTAAACTTACGAATTTCTAGTTTAATTTTTATTGAGCGTTTCTGTTCGCACATGACTATATCCACTCTGAAATTGCATCGCTCTACAACCGTCCTCAATCCTCCCTCTTTCACCTAAACCCCGCGCTCTTCTACCACCCTGTCCAAGTGGAAAGTGTTCATGGGGCTGAATTGCTGCCGGACATCGAAATGGGAAACAGGTTAGCCCGAATGACCGTAGAGTTCGAGTTATGGCGATGGAATCGCGTCCACCAATACACAAAACAATGCGCTCTATAAAACGATAATTACACACTCTGAAACGTTGAATGTCGCGATCGCCGCTTTGTGACTGCGATGACTATAAAAAGAAGAAAAAAAAGAATAAAAAGTTACAAAAAAGTGATTTTTCACTTGGAGGCATAAATTACATTTATGCGCCAATTTCGGATTTAATATACAATTATTATTGTAAAAGGTTCTTCGCCTTAAAATTCTTACGACCTTTTCACATCATCTCGGTCTCTTTTATTTTATAATACCACATTAATTAATTCAATATTACATAATAAGGGATGAATGCTGCCGGGAAAAGAAGTTATCAAATTTTTTTACGGGACAAGCTCATGCAGGCTTTAATGTAAATAACAACGTAAAACCTGAACACGTGCATATGGAAAAGAATATGTAGATGCAAAGATATAGTAGATCTGTGTCGACGTGAAACCATAAAAATCGTATGTTGGCGTGAACTTTCCTCTTGTAGGTTGGAATTTTCCCTTTCTATGACCCAATGCATTTTTATCGGGTCAACTGAATTTGCATTGCTATGCCGTGAATGCAGATTCTTTCTGGCATTTATGGAGGGCAGGTGAAAACTCTAAACTTCCCCAATATCTCTCAATTGCCTTTTTGTATGCATACAAGTGAATTTAAAGAAAATTCCTTGTAAATATTGTTTGAAAATTTGAAATGTGACGAGTTTGATTTTACGATTGAATAAACGGACATTTTTCACTTAAATTAGAACTGAAACCCTAGTATAGAATGTGCGAGATCTTTGACAACTTCGTCCACTGTCAAGCCGCATGATGGCCAAAGTAGAAAAAGTACCGTGTGGCCAGACAAATTAGCGGAGACATATGAACTTTTTCTACTTCCTACGTCGCAATCAATGTCTTTTGATGTTCAATTAATTGAACATTCTCCAGTATAGCGTGCTCATTATTTGAAAACAATGTTTGTATAAAACATTTTTATTTATTTTTTTTTATATTTATGTTTATGTAAATTGTAAAAGATTTTTTTTATTTGGCGAGGAGAACGTCAATTTTCAAGTAATTTTCCATCCCAATGCCCAACGCGTTTCTAAAAAGCTTTTTGAAACGCCATTTCCCAACCTCCCTTTTCAAAATTTTTTTTCAATCTCCTTTTCCAGCGCTTTTTTCCAACAACCTTTTTCAACAAATTTTTCCTCATGATATTTTCGCATACTCCCATTTCCAAACCTTTTTCGTAAACTCCTATTCCAATCCCTTTTTCCAAACCTCTTTACCCACTTTATTTTGTAAACAATCTACCAGCCGGTCTATCTTCCTTGTCCCTTGCAGAACACGTTTTAATCAAATTGTGCATTTTAGTCTCATTAAATGGAAAACAGTGATTTTGCGTTCCTACTTCTTAATTGACATTTTTAAATTAAATTAAATTAAATTAAGAGCGTGAATTTAAGAAAGTCAGTGAATTGTCCAGGAAATGAATCAAATCCTGGAAAATCCGAGAAATATCCTTGATTTTATTTTTGATACGAAAAGTGCATTTCATTTCAGGAAGTAATTTTTGGTGTGAAAAACACTTTTCCGAATAATCAATTAAAATATTTTTATTTAACTCTTTAAAATCTCGTCAAATTCGTAGTAATTTCTTCAAATTAATACATTAATTCTTAAAAATCCTGTATTTCTTAAACTAAATTGAATTTTTTTGAAATCCCCAACTTTTTTAAAATTATTTTTAATCTTTTTGAAACTTCTCGAAAATAGCTAAAATTAATTGAAAATACTTTTGAAATTCTATAAAATCTGGAATCTAGAAATCTTATGAAATTCCTTGGAAATTTCAAAACTTATTGGAATTGTTCAAAAATTCCCTTAAATTTCTGAATACGTATAGTTCAGCTCTTCTTTTGACCTAAGCCACTTTCAGCCATGCCAAAAATGCTCATACTTTGCTTATTTTATGAAACAGAAATTTTTACAGAAAGTAGATATTACACTGAGAAACTCTGTGTTAGAAAAATTACTAATATCGATAGCAAGTAGGAGCAAAATCCCAAAATTCAGACATTTTAATACAGAAAATAATAAATTTTACTATTTAAATAGGAAAAATTTATATTTAAATAGCAAAAATTACTATTGAAATAGTAAAATTGATTATTTTCTGTATTAAAAAGTCTCAATTTTGCGATTTTGCCTCTACTTGCTATCGATATTAGTAATTTTTCTAACATAGAGTTTCTGAGTGTAGGTATGTTTATGATTAGGGTTCAACAACGTAAACATAGTCCCTTATTTACCTCCAATGTCGCTAAGACGTTCTATAAAAAAGTTCGAACGTCTTAAAAACTTGTTTGTTACAATGTTAGCTTTTAGAAGAGTAAATTATCCTGAAGTAGATAAACGTTTTTAAGAAATTCTATAAATTCCTTTATTCAATTTTGTACCCACTGCATATAATCTTATTGATTCGAGTAGTCAAAATACATCTTTTCTGCAAGTTATAAAATCTAATCAAAAGTTTAAAATTTAAAAAAAAATGCGCGAACCCAGTTAGGTTGCTTTTCATCCCGGGCCATCGAAATTTCGACTCTTTTCGTAAACACTTCTGATGGATGGATTGTTTTCGTGCCCTTGCTAACCAAACGGAGTTGTTGACCGTCTGCCGACTTGGCAAATACAACCAAACGACAAACCGAGCAAAACCAAGTGGAATGACCAAAGAGAGAAAAAATTTAAAGGAGTTGAGACATTGCTTGTTTGGATCGCTCTCATAGGACATAGAGCACAAGTTGTTGCTTGCTTGCGCCCTCAGTTGGTAACCCTGCATTCGAATCCATGAATTGAAGCTACTGTTTATCTCATGAAACTCCATTACCGACGTTTTCTGTAAATTCCGCGTTGGTGGACGAATGAACTTGACGCAATGAAATTTGAACGTAGAGCGAAGAGCGGTCTATACCTTCCTCCTCTTTCTCTCTCTTCCCCCTCATTCTCTCTCTCTCTCTCTCTCTCTCTCTCTCTCTCTCTGTATGTCTCTCTCCTTCTCTCCCGCCTCGATTACTATCGACCTCTCTCTCCAGACTCGCTGGCGACCTGGTAGGGGTGAGCTCGATCGCTCCACTCCCAGGGACGTAGTCTCAAACATTTCTCAACCTAAACCCGCACTTTTCAATTTAAAAAATGTCCTCACCCTCATCTCTAAAAACGACAGCGATAAATAATATCAAATAATATAATAAGAACAATAAAGTATATAAACTGAAGGAAGATTTATAGATTTAAATCTGAAGATTTGTATATTGGTAAAAGCCTTCGAAGATGATATCAATGATGTATAGAACAGGAAATTTCCACTGCATTTGCGAGTTGAAATCTGGGAAATAATTCTGGATTTGTATGATTAGAATTAAATTATTTGACAAATATTGTTTTTGTATAAAGTAGTTGCTTTCGTTGATATATTTCGCTCTTAATATCTGTTCTTTGTCATAATTTTTTTTGCTTTCGAATTGGCAGGGTTTGAGTTTTTTGGGGCACGATTGTACGGCACTGTTGAGTCGTTGTCGGGAGCTGGCAACGTTGCATCGTCAAGCTTTGGTAGAAGGAGCGAATTCTGGCAACGCAGCAGTGACTCAGCAGCAACACTGCTGAGGCACGACAGGCACTAAAGACAGACGGTGCCTTTTGCAACACGGTTTTGTAACTCGATTCTATGCTTGTTGAATAACCTTGTAGGCAATGATGGACTTCGTTATGCAGCGACGTCAAATATCAATGCGCGCCTTGCCGATCGAGTCGCTCCTACGAACAATGCATCGATAAGTAATTGGAAAAACGAAAGATGATCCACTCGTCTTATCGATTTTTTTCTCCCCCATGACTCTGCGTTGACCCGCTCTCGCTGTTTGAAAAATAGATAAGTCCCGCCTCTGCAACATTTAACCTCAAAATCCAGATGAAGAGTTAACATTTTTCAATCTGCTTCTTATATTTAATTATCAAAAATGTATGAAAGATAAGTTTTCAAAAATTTGAATTTATGTAGTCTCTAGTCTACATTTTTTGTAGTTCAAAGTAAAGTTACAGAAACTTTTGATACTGCAATGAAGATTAGAATGTCTTTTCCACTCTTTTGTTAGTAGACTGTAATTTTCGATAGCAGATATTGAAACATCTTTGGACTGGATTTTTGCGTGACTGGCATTTACATTTTGGGCAGAAAAAGTGTTTTATTATCAGCAGCCGATAAAACAGACTTCTCTGTGATTCCCGTGAGAATATATACTGTGGGTGATAGAATTTTGAGAGATCTCCGCCACGATGTCGAAACTTGTATGGAACTCCGGTTTGTGTTGGACGGTCCGGGGCGTGGGGTAGGAAGGTGGGTGGGGATTCACCGAAGGCCAACGTTTTATAACGCACACGCGCACCAATCTTTCCAAACGAAAATTATTTCTTACATTGGCGTCAAAATTTGGATCCATCAATCTAGCAGTTTTTTCAATCAGAAAAATTAGTTTTTGCTTTCCAAATTAACTTAGATATGTTTATAAATATCGGAACCATATGATGGACCCTTTTGAAAATTAATTCGATTTGCATAAAATTCAACTTCTGAATGTTGAGGGTCCGAATGCAATAACGTCCTGTAAATTTATTTCGTCGGACAGCGTTCGCCCTTGGCCTCAAAATTAAATAAATCAGATACAATATTGAGAAAAACAAAATAAAATTTTATTCCATTTGGATAAAATTTACTTTTTATAATACAAGCAAGATTTCAGCAGGTTTTCGGGCTTATGAAGCGGAGCTTCAATTCTGTTTTTTAGTCCATAGAGACTAAAAAATGACTCTTGTATGTTTTTAGTATTCATCGAAAAAGTCCCTCTTCTTTTATTTGATGCATAATATATTGTTTTAGCTTTTTTAGATTTTTTTATTCTTGATTTTAAGTTGTAACTTCTTTATGAACCATTCTATGCTCTTTTATGTTACCTAAAAATAGGCATGTGAACTTAATTGCACATGAAAAGATCATAGGTAAAGATTAAATTAAAAGAAGTAAGTTAATTTAACAGTGCTATTTTTGAAAAGAAAAAACAACTTTTTTTGAACCACTTTAATACCCAATTTTCATTTAGATAATTTTCTGAATTTTCACATTAAAAACACAAAAAATGTTAAATTAATTCAAATCAGTTTCATCGGTTAAAAGAGCGTATGAATGCAAGTTTCCGTTGAATATTACTTCTATAAATATACAAAGACAATTTATACTTTTCTTCGATTATTCATACTTTTTTGTAAGGGTACTTGGGCTCTTGGAGAACCCTTTTTTGCAACCTCTGCAATATTCCGTGTTGCGTGCTATACCAGCTATACCTGGAACATCGAGCAGCTGAAAGAGAGAGCAAAGGAGAAAAACAGAGTAAGAGAGAGGAGAAGGGAAGGGAAGCTGTAGAGGGGATTTGAAAAGCGAAGGGAGTGGGGGCTTGTACAACAGAATATGGTGAGAGAGGAAAAGAGAGAGAGAGAGAAAGAGAGGGGGGGGGGGAGATGGTAGTGTTGTAATAAACTGGTATATGGGGAAAGCAAAGCATGCTTTCAGAAGAATGATTTAAAATTATTTAAAAAACTGTAGAATTTTTTATCATGTAATGATAAAAAGTGTAAAAGATCATAAACATCTTTTACACTTTTACACTTCTCTTATGTAGGATTTTACTTTTTGAGACTCATAGGTCACTATCACAAGCAAATCTTTAAAATTATTAAAATTTCTACTTTGTGCCATGACAAATCGTATTTCGAAATAAAATATTGGTTAGTATTCAATATCAAACTATTTGTGAGTAGTTCAGGTCAATGCCACCAGGCGCGCAGAGTTCATTCTCTCACAAGAGAAATTGTCTTCCATGAAAAAAATAAGCCACACTTTTTCACCGTATAGTTTCAAGTTCTGTTTGGAATCTCCCAATTTTATTCGTGAATGACATGTTTTAAATAAATTTCTTTTCTTTGAGTTAATCGCAATTTTCTCTGAAAATATTTCTTTGATTCAAGAATTTCTTTTTAGGGAATTTGCTTTTATGTGACGATAGTTAAGAGGGTAAATCGTTAATTTCTTTGCGCCCCTCCAAGCACCAAAGTCTATGTCGAAGGGAGAAGGATGCCTTGAATAAAACGATGGCAGGGAATGGCCAGGAATAGAAGGTAGCTGCAATATCGGCAATACATCAGGATGTCGAAAGGGAACCAATCGTTTCTGGTGGAATTGAGTTCACGGGGCACGCGTATGCACGAAGAAGAACTGTTACCGACCGCGATTTGGCGAATGCGGAAAGTTCTCTAAAGACTCCCGTGGTGAACGTCTCGCTCAATACCCGCGCCGGCTCTCATAAGGATGAAATGTCAGCTTGCTTTTTCTAACAGAACGTCAACCTCATCTATCTGACCTTTGGAAAAAAATTGCAATGTCACACTTACTCTTTACAATGTGCAAGATGATTTCTTATGCGCTTTTTTCTTTTTCAATTAATGTCCACTTTCATATTGTTTGCTCTCCCATTCATATTCTATATTTTTACTAAGTGGGAAGCACTGAATTTTGTATTACATGACTTGAATAATATTATTATTATATCCAATATCCTCCATCTTCAGCACAATAATAATTGATTGTTTCGTAAATAGAATGGTCTAAAAGTATTGATCTGCAACTTTCGCTAGTCTATCCTTATGTCAGAATTCATTTCTTACTTTCGTATGCGATAATTTTCCGAGAAATACGACCTACCGTTTTAATCTTTGGCCCCAACACCCGTCTTGTGAGTGTTCTCCCAAGGCAATGAACCTTATGTCCATTACGAAAGACGGACGAAGAAAGTCTTCATTTCTTGTTTCTCTTTCACAAGATACACCCCACTGTGATTCGTACATTTATAAGCTTCTGTTGCATTCGTTGTTGGTCATTTATATTCTCCAGAACCGATAACATGACCTAAATAACGTGACAAAGTTTACATAAGAGATTAGGCAGTCAGCTTTTTTTTAGATACGATACATGTACATTGCATGTAACGTTTATCTTCCTTACAAAATTATTCATTTTAAAATAGATACGTTTGTTGTCATTGTCATAGTGGACATTGACTCGAAAAAATGACAGTTATTACTTTTGTCCTTGTCCTTGTCTTATAGTATGCTGAAGCATTCGAAAGAATATCGCCAGACGTACAGGGAAGTAAAACCATGCCTTCCTGTTGCGTCACGCATGCCGAGGCATATAACAGTACAACGTACGGTGTATGTACGAATGCTTACATCCACACCTAATATGCAGATAAACCAAGAATGCACACTCGCGAGAATCCCTCACGCGGAAATAGATGACTAACTGTGAGCAACATATCACTCAGATTAGGATTAGTGCATTCGAAGCGAGCTACTCATTATGAACACGAGACTTGAATTTGTTGTACATTGCACTAAATCATTTAGTAAGATTCCTGCTACTTCTGAATAAACATGGACTTCAGTAAGTTCAGTATACGATAATAACGGTGTGAATGTGCCTTGCACCTTATTGTTTCAGAAAGATGATTCATTGTCTGTTCAGGAAGCTGCTGATTCAGTATTTTGGTTCATCATCCATTGTTAACTTCTGCGAAACTTGCACTATACAACTTCACCTTTTAACAACAGTCCATCTTCGAGACCACTGAACTTTCAATTTTTTACATAGATCGAAAAAATACAACATGCTATATATGTATCAAAACGTATACTCATCAGATGACCTTGTTACTGAAACTGGGTACCAAAACGTAATATAAATTGATCTTAGTTCCTTAAACCCTTAATTTTCTCTTAATCTAGAGGAGTCATCAGTGAAAAATATAACATTATATATATCATAGTAAAACTTGAGAAATAAGTTTCAGAATATAAGTTACCTTGACACTGAACCTCTGGCGCTCCAAAGTTGGGATTCGCGACTTGACGAATCGCACCCGCCGCAAGTATGACGGGCTGCAAAGTGCTCGGAAGGACCTTGGCATTGGTCTCGCATCTTCCGCACAACTTAGCGCACATATACAATGTAAACTCGGCTACATTGTGCATGTATATGTTTCTACAGCACTTGAGAGCATCCAAGGGAGAAAGATAGATGGAGGAGGATGAGGCGCCTCGGCTTTCTGCTTTGATACCTACGTTATGGCAGCTACGTATACGAACCTGTTGCTTATATTCCGTTGTTCTCCTCACAGACACTTAAGTGTATTTTGTTTGTTTGTATGTGTTCCACATGTTTGTAAAGCTTGGTCGCGGTATCGCCTGGGGCTTACCGATACATACCTTCTAAGGCTTGTCTACATGCACGAAAGTCTACTCTATTGCATATGTATTCACATCATGTATAAGAGTTAATGTCCTTGTGTGCGAGTGCTTTTCCGAGTAGGTATCCATGTACTTACGTATGCATTCCGCTAAACGTCGCTACGATGTGTGTGTCCATGCTAATACCTTGGATCTTGGGGTCTAAGCTGCCTGTATTCATGTCGGTCTTCCCCTCGAATCCCTTTCTTCTCTTGCACACGCGTGTCTCTCTAGTGTGTATGCATTACCGTTTTACATTTACGCGGATGCCAGGCAGAAGTTTCTCCATTCATAACATGCCTGGTTCCCTCGACCGCTTCGGGGTTGGCCTATGTTTGTGTATTCGTCGGTGTATGTAGGTTACGAAGGTACCCACTCTCTGTACAAAGGCACTTGCACTTGCAACTGCCCAAGGTCACTGAGAGGTTGGTACACCCTCGGATGCTTTTCTCTTTTGTCAACACAAGTCGTTTCCACTCTCAATTTGTACAGCATTCACTGTTCAGGTTTGTATAATCTAGGTAAATACCAAAACCTAATGCAATTTTATTATCAGATAGTGCAGAAGTCCTTTCTTCTTGTGGGATCTGGAAAGTTCAATTCACTGAACTCGGTAAACGAAACATCAATTTAAAAGCTTTGACTCCTAAGTAAATCGTCATCTTTAAACAGTTCTAATCCGTTTTATCTCAGGCGTCACTGGAAACAAGAGCTGGAGCTATTCATCTGACAAGTGGCGCCCCGTTCCTTGATCTTGAATGCGATCCGCAAAGTTTAGCATAAGACGTCAGTAGCACACATTTCTCATCCCTCCGTCTTTGCTCCTCGTCTCTTCTCGTCTGTCCATCATGTCTCACTTTCTCTCTGTCCTTATCGCAGATTGAATATTCCAGCGGTGCTCCTTGTGTACACACGTATACTATACATGCTGATGGTTGCCGAAGTAGGAGGGGTTAAAAGAGGGAGGCAGATAGAGTCGAGCAACAGGTACCCTAAAGCTCGAATGACACGCCCGATGGATTCTTACAAAGGAACAGTTCGCCTATTACCTTGTCCGGTCTCATGACCCAGACATCAATTCATTTGTCGCTCGAAACATTCATCTCAGCCTCAATCAATTGATACCACTTGAGCTACTCGCATTATCAGATATTGTATAAACTCAAATAGCAAAAGATATGTATAAGTATGCCACTAATGTTACGTTGAATTTAATCAGTTCAAGTCGGACAGAATATATCAATGCCCCAGGTTTATGGCTCCACATTTTCCTGAGAGTGTAAGACAGTTGGCATGGGAAAGATAATAGACTTTGTTGTATCCTAAGAACGTCTTGATGATGTTTACTCGGAGGGAATTGTGTAGAGATTTGCGCACCAATCATATGCATTCTTCATTCTGCTAGTCTAATTCAAAGAAGTTGATACACAATTTTCTTCGTGTAGATCTAATCAATTGATGTCTTATGAACATCTTTAAGAAGTTGCAGAAAAAACCATTTCCTTTGTGTAGTCCACTGAGAATACATATTCTTGAAAATATTAAGAGTAGAAAACGAAGCGACATAATTGCTTGGCAGCAGCGATTAGAGAGTGAAAAAGCACGTGCCGGAAAAATGAAATAAGTTTGCGGAAGCCGCAAACTAGCATACGTCACAGCTCAGCTGATCTGTACCATATCATGTACGCGAAATACATCTACGTGTCGAGCATCATCGTTGCGTTTGTATTTGTGTGTCGTCTCGGCGCGTTCGTGTTCGCGAACGTAAAGGGGTGGCGGGGGAGGAGGAAAAAGGGATGAATATGTGAATATGTGCCATGCGAGAGTGGGTGAGCGGCCGAACGAAAGGGAAAACAGGGTTGGAGGGCCTCCTCATCCTCCACAATTTCCTCTACCTCTGTACTCTCCGCAATATATTGCACCCTGGCATGCACGCTCTTGCACCATTCGATTCCATGCATACTGGATAGATGTATAGTTTGAAAAGACCTCGAACCCTCCAGCTTACTACTGGAGGTTACCCCTTCTATATCTGTGTCGATATACCGCCTTCGAAACTTTAAGCGCCTTTAACCTACTGCTGGAAAACTTCTCCGGAAGTTTCTATCTTGTCGTCTTGATACGTTTCCATTATTGGTTTCAATTTCCTTTCATTGATTCAAGGTCTTCCAATAGCAGACGAGGATGACGACCTTTCGCTGCGCTTGTATTTCTTATTAAAAGTGGTAGAATTTGTACTAGATTGATAAACATCAGTGTGATCGTCTTCAAAAACTCGTGACTCTTAAATACACCTAAACTTGTCCAGTGTAATAAAACTTGGCACGAGAGACCCGAGAGACCCTACTGACCTCATTGTCTGCGTTCGTGAGCAACAACCCCGACATTAAACCCGAATTAACAAAGGGTGGATATACTTACCCTCCTCGACCTATTCCTCCCTCTATCCCTCTCTTTCTCTTTCTCTTTCTCTTCCTCTGTCCTCTCGCACAACCCTCATTTCAAACTGTAAAGCATCTCTTACATAGACATACCAGCAACAGGTCCTCCAGAATGCAATCACATGCCGACCCGTACGCTACTTCCGCCGGTACTTCCAGCGATCGCCTTTCGCTTCAATACTTTCTTCTAGACCACCCAGAACAAATTTAAGCTTATACTTTTTCTCGCTATTGTATGTACAGTGAACCCAGTGACATGAAAACACGTTATGAAAGTTTGGTGCGCTAATGAAAAAGCTGTAAAATAAAACAAAGGATGACTGGCATCAAAAATTGATAACCGGTAGGATAAATGGGCAAAGTATAAACGACCTGTTCGGGTGTAAAACATGGTTCCAGGTGTGTCCCGGTGTGTTATAGAGGCAGGTCAGTGCCAAGAGTTTAAACGGTTAATCACTCGAGCAACGACTAGCGAAAGGTCCATATTTACTTTCGAGTATTGGAACAACATCAGGCAAGGTGCATTAAAACGGAAAGTCTTTGCGTGTGTGTGTGGCATGCTTTGATACAAGTTCAAGGAAATGATTCAATTGTTGATAATATTGATGCTTGTGAGGTCATTGGGAGGAAGCTTGCTTTCCAATATCGTGATCGATGTTCGTTTCTCTCTGTTACTAACACTGTAGTTATTATGCGTGAGGCGCGCTTCAAAGGCTGTGATCGTAACCTAACAATTAGGGTTCCGGATAGTTACTGGAACTATTAGTCGACGAGTGTCAGTCTAGTAATCAACACGACGATGCATTAGATGCATACATATGGGACTCGAGTGCACAGCACACGTAACTTCTCTGGAATACCGTAACAGCCTAATTACCGACACTTGACCAGTCACGACAATAAGTGCACAAGCGAGCGTATTAACCGGTTTACAGAGAACATGTATACAAAGTGTGCTAACAGCTTAATCACGGAGATCTGCACTTTTAAAATATTTTCAGTCAATTAAGACATGTACATTGCACTCTTGCTACATCAAACGAGGGAATCCGATTGGGTATTCATATAAAACTAGGAAATTATTGAGACTATAAGTAACTGAAGTGCAAACCGACATAATGATATGTACATGTAGTGATTACGTATTCCAATGCCTTGAGAAACGAACTTAACTATAGGTTACTCGTACAATGACTTATTGCCAGTCTCTTCTATAAATACACAAGTCCATTAAAATTGCAATATATGAATGTTCGTCACTGCAGGAAACTTATATTGAATTGCTCAATTGCAGAGAGTACGTGAATGGGAGTAGAAAGCTTATCTCTACAATACCAAATCTAATAGCGCCTCGACATTTCCGATTCGATTCAGTTAATGACGTACCGGCGGGCGATGCATACTATTTAGCGGCCGTTAGTCTCGCGAAGTACGCATACACCTACCTACTCTTACGTCATTAGCTAGCGTGCAAGTTCTACACGTGTACCACAAGTCGTACGATATTTATGTTACGAGTTTCCCTTTCAGTGTACAACAGTCGATGATTCCAATCAGTGATCGGTGTGTACGTGCTGCTCATTCATGGATATCTTATCGCTTTACAACGTCGACCGTCGCTCAGCAACCTCCACCTCCTCATCCTTTGGCATCTCTCTTTCTCCCATTCCTGGGGGATTCCCGTCCCCATACCACTCGATCTACAACGACTCATCTCACATACGATTACATCCGTATGAGTTTAGCTTCGTACACACATCGCAGAACACACACACTCCCTCACATGGGAATACGCACGTGGCCACGTTCCTGCACGCCTCACACCTTCCAAAGTTCCGACTCATGAATGAGCGCAGTGTGTAGACCGTTTATGCTTTCCCTGCCGCATTGTGTTGTTCGTGGGGTTAAACGGCTTCTCGACGTGGTCAATAGTTTCCCGATCCCTCGACAGCCTCAACCAAGCACCGCACTGTTCTCTCCTTCTCTCACCTTCCCCGCTTTCTGCCGCTTCCTCTCGTTCCACTCGTCTATCTCTCTCCAAGCACTTTATTTCGCCAAGAGCCGGAGAACACAGTTATGTCGGCGATGTGCCCATTATATGGGCCACGAGGGCCGTCCCTAATCTAAGCGAGCAGATTCATCTCCGCTACTCGGCTCCCTTCCGGGCACGTGCTCAAGAGTTGGCATTCGCGTTACCGCTTGCAGAATCCGGACTCAGTAGTGCACCTTTTTGCTGAAGTGGACACTGATGAAGTGTTATTAGCTTTCGTTTAACAAAGTATGTTAAACTAGTTGAGCTATTCTGCCGAGCAAGGATTACGAATAGGTTGAGTGATGCAAAAATATCAGAGGCTTAGATTCTGTAAAATTGAATTTCTATTGCTATTTCATCCACTACTATTTCATTCACTACTATTTCATCTATATTGCTATTACTTCTCCATCTAAAAGGCTTTCATTCATGACATTAGTTAGATCATCTTGACAAATCGTATCGTGTGTGTACTGTGTACGTTTATACAAATAGAGGAAAGCCAATAAGGGATTTAGGAATGAATAGCACACATAATATTAATAGCTCTCGCTTCAGACTCAGACACGGATAGTTTGCTCTTAACCAACATCGTCGTGACTCGTTGATTTACTACATTCACCTCAGAATGTTTGGAATTGGAGTTCAAGGACACGCGTAAGGCAGTTTCATTTCAAGAATGGAGATAAATACCAGTCTCAGCTTGAAGCTTAAGGCTCTCTTGTGGTCGTGACTCTTGTCGAATGCAAGCCAAAGACCTCAAAGTGGAAGAAGGAAGACGGAAGACTGCCACCAAATCTAAACAACTTTCCTTTTCGCTCGACGGCCAGTGCATTGAAGCGTGAGCAAACTCATGAAAGATTCTCGGTACATGATTTTGCGTCATCAGTCTAGAGTTGAATACGAAGGAAAAAGGGGGAATCTCTGAAACGGATGGCACGTGCTTCACTAATAGCTGGTTCTCACTTCAGGATTGCGGTAGGTTAGTTAAACTTTATTCAGACACGGCAAGAGGAAGGGAGATGAGTGGTGAGGAGCATCACAGAGAGGAGTGTAAAGTGAAGCGCATAGAGAAGCTTTATTTACACACACAAATACTTGTATGTTCCAAGTTGTTACCTAGTACACTCGGTGACAAGTTATTAGTCTGCACTAAGTCTGGCGAGAATAATAGGCTAGGTGTGACATTGCCCCAGTATTAGACTCGTGCCAGAGCCTTCCTCTCTATTCCTATTACCTCTCTTTCTCGCTATATCCTCTTCCTTTGCTCGGCACACGCTGGTATTATTGTCGTAATCTGGGTCTAGGCGACGGGCTGTCCTTTGCAGGTGTCATGCACCCATTGTTCCTCAATGAAATCTCGGTTTCTCAGTCACGCTACGAGCGTAGAAACACAAGCCTTGGTTTGACAAAACCTTTTCCGCCTTATCAAAAGGAGGGTTTCGTTTCTTCTCTCTTCCGCCTTCAGTCACGAGTAAACACTTCCCCGAATGGCGAGTCCAAGTCTTTTTGTTTTCCGGGGATCAGCGGTTGAGGCTTTAAACTTTTTTAGACGATGGTTCCTGCAACCTTCGTTTTTCGCCTACTTTAGTAATCCCTTTGCCGAGCAAAAATTTTACCATCTTCTTTTTCATATCTCACGTTTCCAAACCCCTCTTCTAACATTTTGTTTCAAAACCTCTTTTTTAAACCCCTTTACTACACCCCCTTTGCAATACCTATTCTCCTATCTCCTTTCTAGCTTTCCGAATTAACCCCTTTTCCAATACACTTTTCCAAATCTCATTTTCAAGTCCTTACTCCCTTTTCCATCTCCGTTTCGTAAACCTCCTTTTCCAACCTATTTTTCTATCTTCCCTGGGACAATTCGCTTTTCCTATTTTGCTACCCCTTTTCCGATTCTCTTCTCAAACCCACTTTTCCTACAGTCTTTTACAACCCCATTTTCTTATATCAGTGTTTGCAAAGCCTTTTTTCAGAATACTTTTTTTGAACCCCTTGCTCAATCTCTTTTTCCTACCTCCTTTTTCAAACCCCACTTTCTTATCACTTTTTCCAAACTCCCTTTCCAAACTCATATTTTGCACCCGTTTCCTACACAATTTTTCCCAACCCCTTATCCAGCCCTCTTTTTTCCACCCTATTGTTCCCACACCTTCTCATACTTTCCACCCACTTTTCAGAAATGGTTTTCAAACTCATTTCTCTAGACACTTTTCCAGTCACTTTTCCATCCCCTTCTCACAACCCCTTTTCGAATTCATATCATCTTGTACTGATGCATATTAAAGAAAAAGTCTTGAATCCTCTTTTCAATATTACTACACCCTGCTCTTTTACGAGAAATAAATACGATCTTTCTTGTGAGACATGCACTCTAGGAATTGACGTGTATCACACGTAACTTAGTGAATGAAGACACAGACACCGATTTGTGAAAGATTACCCGTCAAAGAAATCAAGTCTAGCTCTATCTGGCAGGTAGACACTCGTCCACCTCTTTTTTCCCCTCTTCGTCGTCAACTAAAAGAACTGGCACGCGTCCAGCTGTTTAGGTTTAAACGATTTTACACTCTATCGGTGTGAGTCTACATCCAGAGTGAGATGGATGTAGTTAAAAAGAAAGATGAGAGAGAGAGAGAGAAGCAGTGCAAAGCAAGTCAAGTGCATACTAAGCAATATTCACGTGATGGTGATGTCGGTGTTAATGGTATTGGTGGTCATGTTGGTGGTTTGTCGGTCGGGTCAGGTTCACAGAAGCCATTCACACTTCGCATGCTGGCATAAAGAAGCGCCAGGCGCCTAGAGGCAATAAAGCTCGTAGGTACTGAGTAGAGTTGAGGGATAGAATGGGACAGAGATTGGGAGGGAAAGGAAACAAGAGAGAGAAATAAACAGGGAGCGAAAAAGAAGAAGTGAGGGAGAAAGTGAAACGAGAGAAGGTTACCGCGAGTAGATGGAGGGTGTCTTATATAGGTGGAAAAGAGATAGAGAAAACACCAAAGTTTCACGGCCGGAGGGAGATAATACCCACCGCTGCTCGTTTGGTGAATGAAACGAATTGTCTTCTTGATGACCTTACCCTGTTTTGCCTGGAGTTCAACGA
Organism: Synergus japonicus; assembly: GCA_900474275.1. NCBI lineage: Eukaryota > Metazoa > Arthropoda > Insecta > Hymenoptera > Cynipidae > Synergus > Synergus japonicus. The sequence goes on from UCOH01012244.1 coordinate 36,181, forward strand.
ACTTGTTTTTTCATGTGAACACGCTCGACTTTCTTTGAAGCTGGCAATAGAGGAGAATTTTAATCTTATCAATCAAGGGATGCAGGAATTATTTTTCTTTGATGAATTAACCCTGAAAAAAGCCCGAAAATATCGCTAGTTCTAATTGCATTTTTAAGATAATAAATAGCCTATAGGTGTGGCTAAAGAAAGAGACGGGGCAAAAGGGGGCGTGTCAAAAGGGAATGTAGTGTGTAATCAGAAAATGAGCGGAGTTTATGAAAGGGGCGGGGGAAGTGGCATGATATAGGCGTATCTTGAGGAAAGAGCAGTGAAGATTAAGGCTGAACAATGAAAAGTTTATCATTTTCTTGACTGAAATGGAATCGACAGGCTTTTGACTGTGCAAGCATTTTATCAGAGACTTTAAAACTGAAATTAAATGAGAAAGTCTGTATATGAATATATGGCGTAGGAGGGTTTCTCGTGAAATAAATATAAAGATGCGCACAAAGGATTAAAGATAAGATGAGGGTCAGTGGCAATCAAGGACGAGAGAGAAAGATCTCGGGCATTCCCCCGCCGGTAACTTTTCTGGGTCAAGGTCAAATGAGGGACTATCAGCAAGAGAGGTTGGGAAGGGAAAAACAGGGGGAAGAGATGGAAGGAAATCGTTCTCCCGTTACTAACAACGACGATCGATGCTTTATCGAGATAACAGGTAGACGGAGTCGGAAAGCGGCTTGCAAACTTCGAACGGTGGAGTTGGAAGCCTCTTATGTCCTTGAAACAATAGCTTTGGAAAAACAAATGTTTGTATTGAAGGAAACAAAAGTTCTTCAACCTGTATAAAGCACGTTTTGCTTCAACATATAGAAGAAATTATTTATATAGATATATAGAGATACTTTCTTATTTTCCGTTTACTTCGCGATCTTGACCTATGTTTAATCGGATGTGATTTACGAGATATGTATGTAACAATTGATAGCCGATAGGTGAATTACCCAAAGTACGTTTAGCCTCAGCTCATATAAAATCGAAAAGTGCTTCCATTTTCCTTTCACTTTCGAACTTACAACTTACTTTCCCCTTGAGGATCGCAGGATCCAGAAGCATTACTTTTTCTTCAGCGCTTTTACACTGATTCAGTGCTTAAGAAGTTAAGGACCAAAATTATACGCGCACTAAACTGAAGAGAGATAGAGAAAACAGGAGAACGGACGATGGAGTATTCGATCAGAGAATAAAAAGAGGGTTTACTCAGTTTTTTCTGGGTCAAGTTTACGGCTTTGGGTAAAGAAAGGAATGTGTAGGGTATAGATATAAGATAGCATTATAGAAAAAGGATTTTCACAATCGAAAGAATGTTACAGAATGTATACTAGATGGTTCTCCAATAATATTCTAGGATTTGCAATTTCTTAACATTCAGAAATTTCACTATATACAAATAATGAGTGATCCATCTCTTATTGAAATACATACCAGTTTTTACGTTTTACGATAAAAACTAAATTATATCAATCAACCCTTCAATATTTTTGCTGAGTCATGATTCTTGGACTCTAAATGGATTTCCGAACGGGTGAAATATCGCGTCAAGTATATTTTCAGGACGAAACAGGATCAGATGAAAGAGACCTTTCAATGATTTGGTACTTTCTACTACAGACCTCTGTTACCAAAAAACTGAATAAATACCCTGCAAATCCGATATTATAGCCTCCTTTTTTTTCTTGTACAATAGATTTAATAATTCACTGCTACCATGCTTGACAAATAGTTGTTTTGACGCGGGAAGGAAATGGAAAGCGAAACAGAGACACATCAGGTCAAACACGCGATCGTCGAAACTTTTGCTGTCCATGAATCGAGAGAGGTGGGTCGGTATGCAACAGCTGTTATCATGTTACGCTTCGCACGAGCGGCTCGTAACTTCATATCATCGTTGCGTTGGCGGCGGCATGAGAAGAGGGAGGGAGGGAGGTATATACGTAGAGAAAGAGAGAGAATGAAGAGAGATACTCCATAGGAGTGGGTCAAGTTCAAAACGCTTATGATAACACATTTCCTACATTTTAGTTCAGCTTCATTCCTAAGCGGGACCCCTTAGACCATTGGCAGATTCATAGGCGCTTCAATTCTATATCCATTCCGACCTTTATTCAAAAACATGAAAAAAATATCTCGAGATTCTTATCTTTTTTCTATCTTTTCTTTTTTCATAAAGGACTAACTTCAGCTCCCTTTTCTCACATTTTCGTGACACTTATATTGCTGCTAATACTCTGATACTGTCTTCTGATCGAATTCCTTATTCTCCTTCGTCAGTAAAGTTTAAGACAAACTTGAATACCTAAAGTGCTTTTCCAGGAGGTATGCAACGATCCGCCTTAGATCGAAAAATGCTCAACTTCCTCAACTGAGTCTCTACTTGTAGAAACCAAATTGCCTAAGTTCAAAGTGCTGCTTATCTTGTTAGCAATTCTTCGACACCAATCACCTTATTTATTCTTTTTCATATTATCGGTAAAATGTGCATAATTGAGTTACTGAGCACTTAGTTTTGCAATGCAATTTAATATAAAGAAAAATTCGTTTAAAATTGTTCCAAATTGTTCGATTATTGTTGATTTGCATTTTAGATCCTAGCACGTGCCAGTCTGGATTCTATATAACATATAGGACGCTGCCGTCGGCGCTTTTGGCAAGTACATATTTCATACGAAGACGGTAAACTCCCCCTTTCCACTTTCTTGACTACCTAATCCTCTCACCTATCATCGATATGTTGGCATGAAAGATATATTGAAGTCGATGTCACCACCACTCTTACTCTTTATACACGGTGTTCAATTTCACAAGGAATAGATCTTCTAAGAGAGATGAAGGAGAAGTTAGAAGTTCATCTTCTAGCTACTAAATTTATTTAAGCAAATTTCTGTTTAAATAAATAAACACATAAAATAGGGTTGCCTCTATACAATTGAAAAAAATATAATCGAAATAAAGTTTCGAAGAACTCACACCATTTTCAGTTAGGAATAGTTTAAGAAAATATTTCATTTTCATCTAATGAAGTATAAAAAGATTTTTAACATATTTAAGCAGAAAAATGATTATGCTGCATTTAATAATTCATTTTTTCATTGTTGTTGAACCTTAAAGAACCTAGATCTTTTAAAACTTAGTGGTCTCTCGATACCTATAATATGATTAAAAGATGATCTACAAAAATTTAAATAAAATCGTAATCCACCCTATATATGCGTATTACTTTATAGGCTGGCACGCTTGTGCAACAAGTGTGACCAACAAAATGTGGTGAGTATGTTGGAGTTAAAAAAAAATAGAACGACTTTTGTATATCCGCGGGCCACCCTCGCAATACGTCACAGCTGGGTTGCAGACCTGCAAGTTCACTCTACATTTATCAGTGAAGCGTAAAACTACCCATGCAGAAATCGCCATACTGGTGCCATATTACCGATCAGGTTCCGATCGGGCTGGCCCGGTCCGTCCCGGATCTGGTATATTTCGTGGTTTCAGCGACGTGTCAGACCCGGTGGCCGGGTTACCACCTACAACGACACCTAGTAAGTGTACCGTGAAATAACGAATAACTAGTGTGCAGTTTTGACAGCTACTTGATTCTGCAATCAATTTTAAGTTGCAATAATTGAATATGATTACTTGAAGTTGAATTAGATAATTAATTAATTAATAATTACACAATGCCAAAGTCTAAAAGCACTCCGCGGGTTCAGAAACACCGCGCGACAAATAGGATACCATATTTACGTGACGGAAATGCAAGTAAGTATATCAGTGAAACCTAACCTCAATATTAAAATTATTATTAAACTTGTTTATCAAGATTGATATATTCGCGGCTATCTTCAATTGACATTATTATTTGTTTTTAATTAATGCGAAATTATTTAGCACATAATTTAATACCTATAAATAATTATGGTATCAATTTCTAAATATAAGGTTATATATTCTAAGAAGACTTACGAACGTGTATTTAATTATAT
>UCOH01012245.1:0-10440 GCA_900474275.1 Synergus japonicus
ACGTAACACCGTATACACTCGCTCAATCACACGCTTCTCTCTCACTGAAGGAACGCACTCTCTCTACCTACAGTACTCAATTGCGACACCCTCTCAAATACAACCATTCATCCGCTTACATATTCATACCATAAATATTATCGCCGTGATTTCATATGCACACTCACACACTTACACACACACACACACGCTATAAACGAAATATACCATCACACTCACACTTAGTTCGTAATTAGAATTGTACGTTATAGGAAGAATATATATTGTATCATTATTTTGTTAATTAAAATGTTAGTTGTTATTTGTTCTACCCTTAAAAATCAACCCTGGATCGACTGAAGCGTCCGGTAGGGCAGAAAGGGAGGCTTTATACCCTCCATACAAAATAACAACCGTTACAAATTGAAAGGGAAGGGTCTCAAACTTTAATTTGGGGAATCTTAACTAGAATACTACATAATTTTTTAATTGAAAGGGGAGGGTCTCAAACATTAATTTGGGGAATCTCAACTAGAATAATACATAATTTTTAATTGAAAGGGAAGGGTCTCAAATGCTAAAACACAATAAAAAAGGGAATCTCAACTAGTAAATATAAAATTAAGTTTAAATATACATAGGAAAATCTAACAAATGATATCCTACGGCATTCGGCATTCCAGATAAAATAATTTACAGATTAAACATAAATAAATTCACAACATAAATACAATTTTAAGAACAAACCAGTAAAATAACAACATTAAATATCAATATAAATGATGATTTAGCCAAGGAGTATAGAAATAAAATAAAGAAATAAGATTATTCATAAAATATAATAAAAACAATTAAATTCCTGGCTAAATCACGAAGAAATTTGAATCCTACCTTTAAACTGTGATAAATGGAAGCGAAAACGACTCGAAAGCTGCGTGCGGTCACTAAGAGTTCACAATTCTTTTAGAAGAACGAATATCTAATCTAAAGTTCGCTCGTCAAGTTGAGGGGAACTTGACGATTTACAATTAAGGAGAAGGGCTGATGCGCGTAAGCCTAATTTCCATATAAACTCATGGTCTGAAGAAGGATTGTTAATGAGGTCCGCTTCCCATTTGTCCATCTTATCGTCCTGTCTTCGTCCTTTTCGCAAGTTATCAGCCGTCGTTGATAGACGAAGAGATTCCGAACTCCTTCCTACGAGAGGGAGTTAAACAGAAGAATTGTCTTCCTGATGATGATTTCAGGGCCGTCAATACTTCCAAAACATGATATGGAGAACGATGAACTTTAACTCCATCGATGCTCGAGATATAGATATAACAAAGAGAGAGAAAAAGGCATAAAAAAGCCAAGAGATATCTGTTCAAAACAGAAGAGAGATAAGAGATAATAATAGGCGAGATTACCTATTCCTTCGTGGAATTTCTTGGTAGTCGCCACGGTCAATCCTTGCCAGGTGTGCGCCTAGGACCTTGGAAGACCAAAATCAGTCCTTCTATCCAATATTAACAGGATTGCTGTCTTGGATGTTAAGAGGGATGATTATAAGATAAATATATATCCTTTATTAACTATGCGAAGATTTGAAGATGTAAGTGTTGATGATGGACCAAAAAAGCTGTGTAAGTTGGTGGGAATCCTCCAGATTTCATCCTAAGACCTCAGAGCTCGGAAATTGTACAAAAAAAATATAAAAATAAAAATAGTTCCCTAATTTCTTTCTTAAAATTAATAACATAAAAGTATAATTAGTTTTTGTAAGATAAGAAAACATAAAATAATAAAATAATAATATAAATAAAACAATTAGGAGTGCCGAATTTGACTCTTTGTGAGTGCAAGAGCTCTCCTTATTTAAAATCGGAAATATGAATTTAAATTTTTGTGACTTGTAAAATCTGCAACGTCACAAGATGGTTAGTTGATTCGTTCAGGGATCCGTAATCCTTCGTCTGACAGATCGGACGTTTGATTATTTCGTCGCTGGCTACTGGTGTTTGGGTAGGTGTTTTGCACCCTTGTTTGTGACGCACTTATGTTTCAGTTTTTGACATCTTACACACGACTCAGAGATTAAACTCTAAAACTGGATCGCTCGGAACTGAGGTTAAGACTGTCCTCGAAAATAATCAAAACTGGTCTAAGGCACACTCGAATATACGTATTATTGATTAACTAAACTGGTTTCTGTGGCTAAACGATTTCCAAAACTAACTTCCGTGTCAAGCTGACTTCCGTGACAAACTGTCTGCCGTGACAAACTGTCTTCCGCGACAAACTGTCTTCCGCGACAAACTGACTTTCTCCGACCTTCATTGGTCTGTTATTGTTTATATATCTTTTGGAAATACAGTGCTTCTGTCTTTAGTGGACAGTGGGGAAATTTACCAAATGTATGGTAGTGGGAGCGTTAACTGCAGAAGGCTGGGCCTTGTTGACCTTGGTTCGATGTTCGCCATAGGATCGTAATACATGTGCGAAGTAGTGTACTGTGGGGGAATTTACAAAATGTATGGTGGTGGGAGCGTTAACTGTAGAAGGCGTGGGCCTCGTTAGCCTTGATTTGCTGAAGCTTATCGTGTTTATGCTTTACAGGGGTTTTACAATTTGTATGGTAGGGGGTTTACTATGAGTGTTACTATTATTATTATTGAACAGTTATTGATCGTTAGGTTGATTAATTAGTTAATTATTATTAATTAGTTATTAATTAATTATTTATTACAAATAGGTCATGATCCATGACACATTATATACTTAATTTATTAACTACTCATTACTTTAAGTATCTAATTCTATAAATATTTATGATTATTTACAGGTGACGCGAACTGCTTGGATTTATTCTGCTTCCGAACCTCTCCATTATTCATACACATTATTTCTGTGACTCGAACCGCGTTGGTGGGAACACCAGTGGAAGATGAAAATTTGTTACTAGCGAACTTGCATTAACTCAATAAGTGATAATTATTTCATTTACTATTTTTATACACTTGCTGTTATAAAATTTTAAAACGTGACACGGAGTCTCATCTCTTTCACTCGGATCGGTGATCTTATTTATCCTTTTTTTTTATTATATCAATTCAAAACTCTCCATACTTAGTTTTTTAAAAATATATATTGCCATGGCGTAAATTCACTAAAATTAATATAATTTTTATTCACATAAAATTATTATTTACTAGATCCATTATGAATCAAGCACTAGAAAATAAAAAGGACAAAATCGAAACTCATGAAACCAGCTCTGAGATTTCTGACAGTGAAGCTGACGCAGCAGAAAGACAACATGAAGAGGTTCAGAAGCAAAAAAAAATGGCGAAATCTGCGAAAAAGTATAAGCACAAATATCAAGTAATATGGAATTCAATGCCAGAATTTAAGAATTGGATAGGACCAAGCGAAGAAGGGATTTTACACTTCTTCTGCAAATATTGTAAGAAGTCGTATAAAGTAGGTAAATGTGAAGTTGTTCGTCATGCAAAATCGAAAAAGCACTCTGAAAATGCTGCGAAATACAGTCAAAATCAGACTGTTTTAACTAATGCCGGTTATGAAGTTAAGCTTAACGTAGAAAAAAATGTAAAACAAACGAAATTAGAATCGACAGTTTTATTGCTGAGAATAATCTACCCTTCGCTATAAGTGATCACCTTGTTAAGTTATTTTAGTCTTTTCATTTAGAAAAGGAGGTTGTTCAACAGATGAGTTGTGGTAGAACAAAATCCAGAGCATTGATCGTTAATGTTGCAGGTCGCTATAGTTTCGAGTGCTTGGTAGACAAGTTAAAAGTAAATAAATTTTCCATTATGATTGATGAACTTACTGACAAAAATTCTGTTAAAACATTAGCAGTTGTTGCGTGTACGTACGGGGAGTCTACGGTTGATGTTGCGTTTCTGTATAGTAGAGAAGTACCACAAGCCGCTACAGAACATCTTTATTCTGAGATAGTAAATTTTTTTAATGAAAATGATATACCATACAAAACGAATATGCTAGGTTTTGCTGCTGACGGAGCATCAGTAATGATGGGTAAAAGTTATTCGGTATCTGCTTTTTTAAAGCGAGATATACCTTTTCTATTCAATTTGAAGTGCACCTGTCACTCATTCGCTTTAGTTGCGTCTAAAGCATGTGAAAAAATTCCAAACGACGTCGAAAATTTGATTAGACAAATTTTTACTTACATGCATCGAAGTTTCAAGCGATTGTCTGAATTGAAAGAATTCCAATTAATTTTAGATTTGAAACCGCATAAAATGCTTCATCCTTGTCAAACGAGATGGTTATCTTTATCGCTTGCTGTGCAGCGCGTTAGAGAACAATTAACCGCTCTGAAATTGTACTTCGCCGGCGAACATTTAAAACGCAATACTTATGACGGTTCTACTGCTGTGGAAATATACGTTTTATTATCGAATCCGATTAACAAATTTTACTTGGACTTTTTAAGTTACGTGCTACCATTATTTACTGTGTTGAATTAGGAATTTCAATCAGAGAAGAGTAAGATTTACGTTTTAGACTGCAAAATTTCTCAAGTATACAAAACTCTTCTTGATTGTTATTTAAAGCGTGATAATATTAACACTACGAGTTTAGAATGCCTTCAGTACTGAAATCTGGAGCATTTCATTAAACTGGAAGATGTTTATTTAGGACCAGCTGTAACTATCACACTGCGACAATGAGAAAACGATGTTAATGCAGCACATCAGATTTATCTTCGATTTCCATTCAATTCTGATTACTTCAAAGTAACCCGACCACCTTCAGTGGTTGCTTTAGCTGCTATGTTTTCTCCAACTATGTTTGACATAGAGGTGTTAGAAAGACAATGGCGTTTATTACGAAATGATTCTTACGTTGATAACCAAAAATCAAACGATTACTGTGAGTTTTAGAACGGAGTTTCCAAACTTTTCAACAGCGACGATTCTCTCATATATGGACTTCTATATGAATTCGTTAAAGCGATTGCGGTACTTCCTCACAGCAGTGCAGCAGTCGAGAGAATATTTTCACAAGTAAATTTAAATAAAACGAAATTACGAAATGCATTAGAGAATGATTCTGTTAGTGGAATATTACATACCAAAAGATTGATGAAGACTGATAATTGCTACGATTACGTGATACCAAATGAAATGGTCAAGTAACATAACAATAAAATTTATTAAGGTTGTTATTAGTTGTATAACATATTCCGATATTCGTGTAAAACGCGTTAGCAATAAGAGAACTTATTACCTGATAGTGTAAAAAGAAGTATATATATATAATTGTAACGTGCCCTGTCTCTAGGCACGGAACTACGTCTCGACAATCCTTAAACTTTTATTTGAGGAACTCAAATTTATTGCGCCAGTTATTTATCGAAGATAAATAACGATGAGTTCCAAAACCCTGAAAATCCTATAAATAAAACAGCTACTAGCTCAGGTTAGGTCATCGTAACATCTCAAGGTCACGGGCAATCGATATTCCGGAAAATAATTGGAGACAACAATTTCTAATGAGAAACAATCGAATTCATTTGACAAAGGTTCACGTTAATGATTACGTAATCATGGTCCAGAATAAAGTAGTTTATAATACAATCGGAAAAGTATAGTTTGCAATATTCATTATTAAAAGTAAATTAAAATGATGACTAATAATCATAAATGGGAAAGACTTTGTGTTTTAATCTAGACTGGAGAATCGAATCTTCAATTCGATTCTCATTAAGAACGTATGTCTGATGGGCGCGTCACGTAACGCTACAACCGCATCAGAGATCGTTTTAAAATTCAAACTTGACGACTATAATTGACAAAAATATACGCGAAAATCAAGTAAGATCGATAAATGAACAATGAACTACTATGAGCAATAAAACATTACATGCGGTGAACTATTAAGAGCGAAAAACCATTATGAGCAATAAACCGTTATGAGCACTTCGAAATCACAAGAATAGAGAAAGAAAATGGCTAAGCTTGGCAAAGTAGCTCCAAAACTACGAATATCAAACAAATGCTACTTTGCGGAACTTGCCGATAACAAAAATTCGTACCTCAGCCACATTTATATAATATCCTGTTTAAGCGATAATTATGTCCTCAGATAACAATTTAACTGGCTAAATCTTCACAACGAAACAAATATGGACTGAGCAATTCAACTTCCAGAAAGAGAGTGCAGAAGGAACATGAAGGCGGAAGTTCATTGACAGGTGGGCGGAAATCAACAGGTCGCCATCATGAAGATTCGGCTGATTCCGACCAATCACGATAACCATCGATGTCATGTGACTAGTGACGTAGTTGAATATTGTTCTGTTACTAGTCACCGATATAACTAGTCGGCATTGCGCCCAACGCCCGCACTTGGAAATATTAAATATGAATTCTTTGAATGGCTGAGCCTTCATTAAAAGTGTTCTCGAGAGATCGTTTTCAATGCTTGGGACGCATTGTGAACACAATCTCACTCTTCAAGTCCCCAGAAGTGAGAATATAGAATTCGTTAGATGCACAGGGCTCCGCGCATCGTGATTGTCCCTGAGACGGTAGATTCTCTGCCCGAGATGTGGCGAACTCTAGCGTTTGGCGGGAGTACTGACGGAATTCGAAATGAACGTCCTTCCTTCCTTCTCGTTAAATTCCATTATCCTTAAGTCGTCCTTAATTTCATCAATTTACAAAATCGCTCGAGGTGTACATAAAAGAAAAATAACAATCGAAGACAATTAGATCGAGTTATAAATTTCGAGAGTGCTCCGAAAGTTCGTGGTTTGGCTCTTCTTCTGGTCGCTAATATTCATAACCACGCGAGTCAAAATAACTATTGTCTCCGGTGCCAGCTAATTATATCTTTTGACGTTACAGATAAAATCACAATATATATATATAGGAAAAAAATATATATGTGTATATAAAAAGTGTATACTTCAGTATACACTGAAGTTTATTAGTTTTATTAATCTATAAGAGAAGCGTTAAGATATTTATGTTCGAGCGAAGCGAGACTCGCTACGTGTTGTTACGATCATACATGCATAGTCCCATGCAAGTCGTGATGAGCAATTTGAGAGTTCTATTTTGCTGACGAAGCATTATAGTGTCTCTCAGGATGCTTCAAAGCGGACAGTGAAACACTCAAGTGAACGAAATTTCACTATGGATTAATTTTAGTGCGTAAATGAACTATTATTATTATTCTATAAATTTTCATATTTTCCAGAATTTTAATTGTATAAACTCCTTTTAATTTAGAATTATAATGTAGAATATATGAGTGCTTGTAATATGTATGTCTGCGTGAATGCAACGCGCATACACCGTGGCAAGCGAGCATTCTCTCTCTCTCTCTTAGTTCGCCGCTGTAATCGAATCAACTCTCTCTATCTATCTTATGGGCATCAGACCCACGGCTCGACGACCATAGTATCTTCACATGACCCGCTTCCTCACCACTCACCCCCTTGCCCTCATCCTACCTCCGTGCAGAATCTTACACTATCAAGAGACGCACGTGCTATCTAACATCAAAACAAACGCCACGTGTTTTGATAGGATTTATTAAAGGGCTCACTGATATATATTTAGATGCATATTTATATATATTAGTGAAATAAAATAAATTACATATGACTAAGGCATAGATTAATAAATATTGGAATAATCCAATTGAAACTCTATGATCTGAAAATTGGAAAACTTAAAATTATATCAGAAAGTCTAAAGAGACTTTTTTTTAATAAATTATTATTTCTTAAAATTAAATTACAATAAAATTAATATAAATAAACATTTTAAAGTGATCAGAAATGATGACAGTGTTCCTGTCTCATATGGCTGCAATCACGCCACAAAGTTTCTCAGGTCAATCTCACAACATTAGCATAAAAAAGTCACGAGGCACGATTCCTATTTTTCCATAAAACTGTCTACCTAGCAAAAATCCCTTCCTAATTTATCCCACCTCAAACCGACGAGCCAAGGCGTTCCTAAAACATTTTCGCAGATACTTGAGCAACCTGGTACTGACCAGAAGTACTCCTCTTTAAAATTTTAAGTCGAGCAACCCAGGGCTGCCCAGAACTACTCAGACCTTTGCCCGTCCGGTGTTCGCTACAATTCTATGGCAGTGCAACTTATACTGGGATATGTGAGTCCAATAGTACCTTGCTAATCGGAAAAATTTCGATAGCAGAGAGAAGGCCTTAGAAGAGTATAGGGTATAATCTGTGTAAGGTTTTCGGGCGTCCTGTGAATTCTATGATAGTGCAACTTATACTGGGATATGTGAGTCCAATAGTACCTTGCTAATCGGAAAAATTTCGATAGTAGAGAGAAGGCCTTAGAAGAGTATAGGGTATAATCTATATAGAATTCCAGGCGTTAAATTATTGAACTCAAAATTCACTTATCGAATCTCAAAACGATAGGGAGATTTTGACATAACAATACGAAATTCTTTCAGTGAGAAGTAGACAAAATGTTCTATCCTTGATGAAAGAAATTCGAATTGACAGGTGCGCGAGTGTCACGGTGTGAGTTCGCGAAAGAAAAAAAAGACTTGAGTTGTGTGAAAGTAAGTGCCGTAACGTACATAAAAATTACAGCCCAGTAGGAAAGGCGCGTGCCTAAGGGTGAAGACTCCCCTTAGAACCTCACCGTTTCTCTCGGTAGGAAATTAAGGATTATTAAAATTAAGGATAAACAACAGAAGGGTAAGATGTATCGAACTTATTTTACTTTTAGTCTAAAATAAATGTTTCTCTTCTAACTTTCTAGTTTTTCTTAAATTCACCAGTTTCCTAATTTTCTCGTGATTAAAATTCGTGAACGAAAGGGACAACAACTCTCAGTCCGAGAGTAAGGGTCACGATCCCATACAAAAATAAACAAACCCATTTGGGTTTGGCAGTTTGTGAAGGCCTCCCCCGTAGGAAGAATTGTTTAAATTTTTTAAAAATAGAAAAACCCGACATAAAATAAATTTAAAAAATTTAATAAACTTTTCGTACGTAACAAACTGATGGTGGCAGCGGTGAGGAATAACCCTTGCTGTTGTTCCCATTCTTTAACGTTACCATTATCAAAGAACCTTTGGTAACATCACAAATTATTGACTTTTTATTGTTTGACAGCTTATAATATATTTGCATACGATATTGATTTTCGAGATTAATCAAAAACCCCAGCCTTCTTGGCCAGGGAACTCAGCCTTCTTGGCCATGTATTTTTAATCTCGAAAAGAAATCTTCGTAAATAAATTATTATTTATGTTTAAATTCGATTTTAATTACCAAAATTAATCAAAAACCCCAGCCTTCTTGGCCATGTGTTTTTGATTTGAAAATAGAATTTTACATAAATAATTTTTAAGAAATTTGCTTCCAAAATGGTTTTTGAAAATGCCTAATTTATCTAAGGAAAGGAATCCCAAGCGGAAAAACAACCATCGTGCAGGAAAACAGGCACGTGCTAAATTAGAAAAAGATTCTACTATTGACCAAAAAATTCTTTCATCTGTTGCTCCTACTGTACCTCAAATTCCAAAAGAATTTCAAGAGCTAAAAGAATTAGAAACTCAAAAATTAACTAATTTTGATCAATTTACAAACTTCTGTGAGGAAGCTCTAAACAGAGCAGAGGTTCTGGTAAAACCTTTTAAAGTACAGAAACGGGTCTCTGGTGAATTCAGGAAATTAAGGGTGATTCAAAATTCTGAAAATTTTGAAAATAATCCGAGTACCTCAGGTCAATGAACCTACGCTATCATCCTATCGGTATCATAAATCGAGAACTTCATGCCGACCTTCGCGTCTGAATATTTTTACCCGCAATATCCTCATTTGCCGGAAGTTATCTGCTTGGATTCACAAATTCTAACGAATGGATTTGCGGTTTTAGATATTGAAATAGATAGACCCTGTAATTTTATAAATGAAGGTTCAATAGAGGATATCAGTGGTATCGATCGGTCAGTTATTGACATTTTTGGGAATGGGCAGATTGTAAGCATTGGCGAAATAAAATTTCCGTGTCAGGGTCAACTTCTTACCTTCAAAGTTGCCTCTGCTCTAACCCCTTTTTCTTCGACGGGACTCCTAGGAATACCTGGATTAATTCAACTAGTTATTGTCTAAATAATAAATTCAGATATTTTGAAATAAGAGCCCACCTCTTTCTCTTAACGATAAATCAGAATATATAATTAATCCACAATTCAATTTTTGCGAAATCCGAGCTTATTCAAATTTGTAACTGGGTTCTACTCAAATTACAAATTTATGCAGCTCCTCCGCGCTGACCGTGAACTGATACGCATAAGCGAAGGGATGGTCACGCAGCGTTTGTAGCGTTCGGATTTTTCTCAAATTGGAAGACAGAGTAACCTTATGTAAATTATTACTTAAGGGTTACTAATAAAAACTCTCCCGCGCTGACCGTGAAC
>UCOH01012246.1:0-22175 GCA_900474275.1 Synergus japonicus
TATATATATATATATATATATATATATATAAAGACAATCCCTTTTGATGACAATTGAATGACCTTTCAGTATAAGAACAAAGGTCATTGAAACTATATTTGCCAACTAAAAATAATGTAACAAACATATAGAATAATTTAAAAACAAACATTTAGGATCATGTTCACGAATCATAGAAAATTTATTGATTAAATTAGAATTCTTTGAAACGTTTTTCAGAATTAGAAAATTAGAAATTATTCAGAAATATGAAGAGAAAAAGTGATGCATGATGAACAATATAAATAAACTATGAAAAATACCTGCAATTTGGATTTTTTGCTTCAAGAATTCATTTTCAGTTTTCCTGAGGAATATAACAGCCGGTATTGATCAAGGTACACCTGCCTTGAGCAGAATTACGAACAGACGGTTATTAATATCCTCAACATTGTTCCTTATTCACTAATTCACAGCGAATTTCTTTTGAAAACGTGACAATTAATAAAATTTCAAGAATAACATTCGAAAAGGCAAACGCACTTCTCCCTGAGGGAAACTTACTCCAACTGAAAGAGCGACAAAAATAGTTTAATCTGCGTTTGCGCGAATAAAACCAAGACCCCAAGAGCTCTCACGCTCTTCTTACATTCAACTTTCAAGACATTGTAATTCGGCAAGGACTCTTCCTAGGGCTTCAACATTATTCCAAGAAGTCAAGCATGACGGACGAAATTAAAATTTACCTCGGCCTAAAATAGTAGAAAAAAATTAGTCAGAAAAATAACAAAAACTAATTTTAAAATTATATAATAAAAAATTCTCAAAAACATAGTACAATTTTGCAAATATATTTTCATCCATTGAAAAGATTTGAATTTTAAAATTACCTTTTTAACTTCTGAATTTTTTGTCAAATTGGTGTATTTCACTAATTTTCGTTTGGAATGTAAATAATTAGACAAGTGTTTCTGTTTCAAATTAAAATAACAAAGACGATTGTTGTAACAGATGTAATTTTTCATTATTGAAAATAAAAACATCTGAAAACTGGAATTTTAAATTAAATATCTTGAGCTGTTTTATATTTTAGAAATATTTATTTTTCTTATTATTCCCTAAAACTCACTTTGACTGTCTTCAGCCTTAAAACGCAGACTGATTGCTGATGTTCAGTCTTTTTTTTTTTGCATAAGAGACATTACAAGGAACACTAAAACGTGAGCTACATATTTATTCCGAAATTATCTCTCGTACATAAAATTGCAAAATCTTAGTCGTTTGTAGAAATATCATGAATCGTAATTTTCAGACTGATAATAGTGTCAATAGTCTGAAGTCTCATATAATTTGAAAGAAAGTAAAGACTAAGAAAATAATGTACATACTACAGTTATGAAGTACTATCTAACAAAACTGGTTGATTAGCATTGAAGTGCGATAACATAAAACACTTTTAGTTATACATATGTACTTTAAAGACGATTGTATGTAAAGACCTAAAAACATTTCTATATTATTTTAATTAAGAAGTAAATGCAACAGGTGCCTTCCGTTTAATAAATTTAATTATAAATATACATAAAATATGATAAATGGAATTAAACATTTTATTAAATTTAAATTTTATATATTTCTTAATTGCGTTAATTTTCTAAAATCAAAATAGCAAATACTAATATTAGTTTATTTTATATTAAAAAATGTCTATGTAAATTATGAATCTCAAGAAAAAATTTAAATTAAAAAATATATTTATTAGGTTTTTATGTATTAAAAATTGATATTCCTTCCATATCATGAAGTGAATTACAAATAAAACACAATTTGACAGACAGCCATGCAGTGCAAATGTTTTGATATTTTATATGATTTTTGCACTAATTCTATATCTTATGCCCCTTTTCTTGTATTAAACACGTTTCAATTATAATAATAAGAAAAGCAATGGCTTTAAAATTGCAAATATATCCCAGTAGTATTGGTTTTTTCTTAATTTGGCTTCAGGTATGACTTTCCTTTCAATTTTGAAAATTCAACCTCTGCTTTTTTAAAGCTCACAGTATTAATTCCTCCTGTTTGTTTTTTTCTATTTTATTTAGAATCTCAAGATTTGCTCGACTCTGAACACAATAGAATTACAGGAAATCAATTATTTAGCTAGTAATTTGTCGCCGGAAGAATGCTTTCAATTATACAATCTACTTGATCATCGTCACGAAAAGAAGGTGAGGTTCTATTTATATTAATTTCTTATTTAAATAAGAAATATTAAGCTTTTTAAAAAAGAAATTTAATTAACTTAAAAAAATTGGTGAAACACTTTAAGATATTAAAAGACCAATGTTTGCAAAGTTTTGAAGCATCTACAAATAAATACTAATAAATGTTTTTCCATTCAAATAATATTTCATTTTTTTTAAAGAGCGAGGCATTGAGATACATTAACAAAAAAAACCAAGTAATTCCGTGTATGAATTTACTTGGGACCTGGTCAACCGATCCTGACGAATTAAATTTCAAAACTCTTGATAGAGTCGCTTTAAAGCTGGCAAAAATTGGTAGAAAAGATCTGGCTATTTGGCTCGATCGTGATTCATTTCGTCGAATCACTGAGGTTAAGAATTTGGAGTACGTTCAACAATTGGTAAATTTTTGATAAATTACCTAATAATGGCTGAAAAATATTTGATAGAAAAAATGGTCTAATACATATTTGAGGTAGAGAATTAGTTGCATTTAAAAATAATAAATAAATTAATGAATAATACCCCAGTGAAATGAATAAAAACAAATCAAACGATGAAGATCTTTTTGGTGATGAGAGGCTTCAAAGATCAGCTTGTTCGGCTCAAACTTCGGGGAGGATGAATATTTTTTGGAAAGTCTTCTTCGTAGCCTTTGTGATCCTGATTTTGATGCTTCTCTGCATTTTTTGTTACCGTAACATTTATAAAAAGCTGCGTTGCATTTGTAGCAGGTCTTATATTTTTAATTTCCTACTATTTTAGAGTAAAAATGGTTGATCAAATTTCTTGAAATTAAAAGTAATTAAAACTGTACATACTTACTGTTCAGGAATAAATTTGATCGATCCGCTGCTAAAGGGGAGAAAGAAGAAAAACTCTGTTTTTATAAAGATCAATACGGAACCACATCGTTTCAAGATTGCTGTTTAAAAAAAAACAAACCATCCACGGGTTTTAAGAAAATTGTATCAAAATTTAAAAATTATTTCAAGAGTCGCAAAGAGAAGAAAAAGGAAAAACTCCGTTCCCAACAGTTTCAAAAACTGAAAGCTAAAATACAAGTAATTTAAATTTGTTCCCCTTTACCTAATTACATAATAATTTATTTTTGGCTTCGTTTACAGAAACTGTACACCAATCTACAAAAAAAAGTAAAAGTAAATAGACAAGAAGAAAGAATTCTAAATTCTTTAACAGAACGAGAAAGAGATGAACTCGGGGAAATGATTCGTGAGATGAAATTTCTTCTAGATTCTGACGAGGAAACAGAAAGACTACTTTTATCAGGAAAACGCCAAGAAAACTTTATAATCGACATGAGGAATCTTCGTCGAGAAAAAACAAGTCGTTCCTACGAATCAAATCAAGAAATAAGAACTATAAAAAACTGTGAGTCGAGGGAAAGACTTTCCTCTTCATTAACGGAGGACATGATGATTTTGTGTAGAGCAGAAATGGTAAGAAGTTCTACAAACGAAACCTCAAGAAGTAATCGAAATAAAGTAATTTCCTTACAATTTCTAAAACGAATATTCTCAAAATAAAAAATGTATTTAATTAATAACTATAACTTAAGTCAATCTTTTAAACTATGACTTGAATTCTTCATATCAGAAGGACTTCAAAGAACAGAATGAAAATAGAAAAAAGCTTTCTTCTAGGAATTATTTAGAAAATTCAATTAAAGACTCTTCAACAGAAAAGGAAAATCTCATTTTCAAAAACTGTGAATTGGACGTAAAAAGTGAATTTGTAAAGTGCTACACAGTATCAGATTCAGATAAGAATTGTTCCTCTCGTTTTACATGGGAAAAAGACAAAAGGTTTTTTTTTTACTATGAAGATGAACTCTAAATAAATAATTAGTTGTTAATGAAATTACACTTAATGACAAAAATAAATACTATTACAGAAAATGCTGCTTCGAATCCGAAAGAGAATCAAATTTTTCAACATCAGATGAGATGGATTTGTCAACTTTTCGATCAGAAGTTCCTCAATTTGAAAATTCCCACAATCTATCTCCAAAGCTTAATGAAAATCAATTTCAAACAAATATGGAAAGGCCTATAAAAAATGCTACCATAAAATTAATGAACTCCGCTTCCGCAATTGAATTAGGGTCGAATAAATCAAAAGTTGAATTCAGACTTAAACATCAAAAAGAAAGAACTAAAAATACAAATACTGAAAACATTAGTGATTATTCAAACGATTCAAAAAATAAAGAATCTTATAAAAATAAATCTTATACTGTAAAAAAATTCTATACAAATTCATCTAGAACGAGCTTGGATTCAAATTCATCAATGAACTTCACCCCACGTTGTAATAAAAAAAATAATAAAAAATCTGGTGCAAATTTCTCTCTTTTGAAAAATCCGGATCATGGAGATACGGAATCTCAATTAGATTTATGCGAGACTTACGATGAATTAGGATTACTTTTTTCCCAACATATGAAACAACAAGCTCGCCCATGTTACAGAAATTACTGTCTTTTAAGGAGACACTTAAAACAAAGAATTCACGATCAAAAACAATGTCAAGTAAAAAAAAATTACTTTCAATATTGTCCAAATGGGCAAGCTCCTTCTTGCAGTAGTGGAAATATTTGTAGAGACACCTACGACGAATTTAATTTGATAAAATCATCACCAACAGAGAGGCAAAAAATTAGACAAGCAGTTTATGAAAGAAGAAAAAAATTTCTGGACCAACCTTGCGTTTCGCCAGGAAGAAAAATATTGGAAATGTTTTAAGGCTGAAAAGATTGTTTTTCGATATTGAAAATAAAAATAAAATAAATGGATATTCAAGTTTTTTTTTTCAATTTCTTGCCTCACTTTGTGAAAAGTTTAAAGTTGGAAAAGCTTCAAACTAATAAAAAAAATCAAGAAACTGTTGTTTTTTTATAAGGAATTTTTATTTACTTAGTTACATACGCTCGCTCCTTTTTACTTCTTTCACTTGGAGACCTAGAAAAGTAAAGAAAAACTTGATTAGTATTTAGAAGTTAATTAAAAAATAAAATGTGAAAATAAATGTAGGCCTATAAAAATGGTAGGAAAGTTATTTCCATTACACTTAAAATTTGAATATTTAGGGTGAATTTAAATGGATTAAAAATAAGTAAGCGTACCAGGAGGCAAAGATTGCTTCAGTTTTTCAGCCTTTTCTTTGTCGGTGATGACAAGAGTGTAAAGGAATCTTGAGCAACGGACCTTGAATTTGACATTGTCAGCGTTCTTCTTTATCTTGACAGCTAAAATAGAAGAAAAATCATAATAAATGTTATTAAAATAATACACCCAGAAATCTAACATTTTAAAATAAGAATAAAATTATTTGTGAAATGTTTCATGATTTTAATTTCGATTAAGAAATATTGTAACTTACATTTTGCGTCCTTCCTCCTTGCTTTAAGCAGAAAATCCTTAATCTCCTTGATTTCACGAGGCTGAAAAAGAAAATAAATGTTAACTATTGTTAATTACAATGTAATTAATGTGAATCTTAATTATCAATCAAATTTCAAAGAAAAATTGCTAATTAATATAAACAATATGCAGAACCTTTCGAAAAATATATAAATTATTCTAAATTTTTCAATATTTCCTATAATATAATCCAAATTTTTGATACTGTACAAATTTATCAACTTCTCTTGCCAAAATTATATTAGATATTGACTGTTGCTTCGAAAAAGTTTTTTGTTCATTTAATTGTTGAGACTTAACGTTCATTAAAAAAAAAAAGAGAAATTCAACGAATTCAACAAACGTCATATATTATAGGTTATGTTTCATATTGTATAGATTTTTTATCCCAATTTTAATAGAATAATTTTTCTAAACTCGAAATAAAAATGACGAGAAATTTTAAGAAGCTCAATAAGATTTCAATATTCTACAGCATTTTTACAAAAGTATATAAATAAATAAATAAACTCACCATGATGAAGTATAAAACGATGAAAAGTATCTGAAAAGAATGGAATAAAGAAGATGGTTAGAAATCACAATCAATAAAAATATAACTACAACAAAAAGTATAGAGCCTTTCTAAAAGTACATTCTTTAATTTAACGATAAAAGCTCAGAGATTTCTTCGATTAATTAGGATTAAAATTTCCGATAGAAAAACACAAACTCACCAACGAAAACTTTTCACCGGAAGAAACGCGCTCTCTTGTCTTGTCCAAAAGATAGTCAGGAGGCAGCAGGAAACTGAGTCAAATCAGCAACTAAACTGGAGATTTTTACTATTTTTACATGTCATTAAAAAAACAATTAATGAATAATAAACAAACTAAATTACTTAAATAAAAACATAATTACAAACTACTATTGAAACTATTACATGAATTTTATACAATTTTATTCATAAAAAAGTTCTTTTGATTTTGATACATACGCATACATGATTTCCAGTTATTAGCTGTGAATAAAATCAATAAAATACTGTTATCACAAGTTAGATGTTAGAAGTTTCCACAATTCTTTATCGAAATTTTAAAGCTATTTTTCTAAAAAATAGTTCCGTTACCAATTTTGGTGATAGAAGAAAATTAGTTTAAATTTGGCGCTAAAAATTGTAGCGCAAAGCGCAATGCCGGTTGTCAGCTGGTAGGCGACAGGGGTGCACGGTTACGCGTAACTCCGACTTTTATATGTATAATACGTATTTTATGTATTATACGTAAAAAATGTAATAATTGTATAAAATGGCAGATTTAAAATGAGGGGGAGGAAGAGCATAACATAACCTCAATTATTCAAGAATTAGGTTATGTTTACTTTCTAAATATGAAGCGCAGTCGCCATATTGAAAACGTAAATTACATGTAAAAAACTAGGGACGTAAATTACGTCAAAAACCTCATGTAATTTACCTAAGGTATATTACGTTTGCAAACCTGGTAGGCGACATCATTGGGTTGTAAAATTTCAGGAAACTTTAGTCCAATGAAAAGTTTGATGAAACTTTAGAGGTCTCGTGAAATATTTCAATGTTTCAAATATGGCGGCGGGAAAATTCAAAATATGCACCAAATGCCTTCTTTGAGACATTTCTAAAGGCCTGATTACACGCTTTTAGGAAAATATCCTTCTTCTCACTCTACCATGTGACTATCCCATAAGTTTGTCTCATTCTCGCACATTTTCCGGGTAAAATGTATGGAAAATGTGGAATGAGACAAACTTATGTGATATTCACATGGTAGAGTAAGAAGAAGGACATTTTCCTAAAAGCGTGTAATCAGGCCTTAGTGTTTATGTAACAATTTAACACTTTTCTTCAACGCATTCACAAATATCATAGTTTTACTAAAGAAATACTAAATAATATTCCAAAACAAGTTTAACTTTGCAGCACCGTCAACAGCTGATCTGATTTCCGCGCATGCGCAATTAGAAGTTCCTCTCCTTACCCCCTAAAGTTTCATGAAACGATGAAACTTTGACAGTGAAACATTTGAAAGTTTCAATGTTTCAATGAAACGTTTCATTGCTTACACAACCCTAGGCATTATCAGTATATGTATATATATATATAGTTATCACTTTATCAGTACTTCATGCACTGTTCATGCGTTCGTATATGTACTGATAATTGTCAGAATAACACGGAAAAACGTCGAAAGCTTTTCAAGTGGTTTTCGAAATAATATAGATTAAATAACGGTTAGAAAAGTGTATTGAGTTCCCTTAAAATGGATAGCCCTTTGCCACACATAGTGGAAAGTTCTGATGATTTCGGGGGCAAACCGAAAGATAGGTTAGTTTGCATTCTCGATCAAATTGAAATGCACGTAGAAAAACTCAGGAAGGATGCCTCCAAGTTAGAAGAAGAAAAGGACACACTTCTAACAACCCTTGACACCCTCCGCAACAACGAAATGCTAATTTCCCTAGATGACCGTAAGTAAAAAATTTTTAAAAGCCTCTTTTTTTAACGGACCGACCTCGAATTTTCTCGAATGGCGTTATAGAAAATTCCTGAAGTTTCTTCGATTTATCTAGACTATTCTTATGACAATAGCTTTTGTCGAATACATATATCACAAGATATGTGAAATTATACAAACCGGCTTTATTAAAATGAAAAATACCGAGTGCGTAAACGATATTTAGAAAAGTTTTTTTGAAAGTCAAAAACTGTTCCTATGTCCGATAGCCCAAAAACGTTTTAAGGTCATTTTTAAACGTCTTTCGGATTGGAAATACGGACCGTTCTAAAACATGTTTTTGTAATATTTATCCACTGAGTAGGTCATAGATGAGTCATTGTTTTTACATATAAAATATGTACAGGAACCGTTCCTCAAACATTTTTGGAACGTTCAAAAAAGCGTTTCTAATGTTTACCCACTAGGTAGGCTATTGATGAGTCATTATTTTCACTGTGGGAGCCGTAAATTATTTTGAAAATTATTAATTATATTTGTCCATTATCATCAGTCCTGTTAATTTAGCAGAACAATCTAATCATATTTATCTTTATTAGCTGATCGAGACGACGTACTGAGATACGCGGAAAGATTGTCAATGAGGTGTTTGACTGTAGACGTTCTTGTAAAGGTTCAACGCGATCATGTGCAACAGGAAGCTTTACATCAGGTACTAATATTTTTTTTAATCTCATTTTTTAAAAAACATATTTAGAAATGTTTTTCCACTTTTATTTTTGGTTGGATGCTTTAAAATTTGCGTACATCCAATTTTAAATCCTTTGTATTTAGAATTAGAACTCTGTTTTAAAAATTCCAGGTGAATGGTTTAATCGACAAGCTGATTGTAAATCTTCGCGAGGATCCTAGCGCAACGAGGCAGCGATGTGCATCATTCATGAATGCTTGTTCTTCTCAAGGAATGGGTTTCTCTGATAAAATCTTCGAGACTGCTATATTAGGGTGCACCCTGGACGATCAGAAGCGGGTGAAAAAGCGATTACAAGGTCTCCTTGACTACATCGATAAAGTTCAAACCATCGAATTACCCTAGATTACATTTCCAAGTTACTTATACACTTAAGCATTGAAAATTTAACCCTATTTCTTTATTGATTGGGACGCGCTGTTGGTATAACTTTATGATGAGATCTGATAAGCAAAAATCTTAATGAACGTGATTTCTTTGAGTAAAATATTACAATATTTTTAGTTTCTCGATGAATTCACAAAGTTATTCGCATTAAAAGCTGAGCTGACTTGATAAACTTTTAAGCCCTCGTGAGCTTGGTGTAGAGAATTGTTTCGTTGCAAATCTTTTAGCTTCTTGAAAAGTAGCTTCATGAAAGAACAAAAAAAAAAAAAAGAATGAGTAAATTGCAGAACGAATCAGCAAACGTATAACTTTCTAAGAATAATGGTATACTGTTGCTTGAAATAAAAATATATTAAAATCATTTTCACGTTTGAATGTGCTCAGGGCATTACCTTGAAAATCACGGAATTTAAAAACAAGTAAACAAGAATTAAATATTAAAAGTAGATATTAATGTTAAAAATTGAAATAATAAATTAAAAAAAATCTAGTCCAGTTTTTTCGATAGCTTTTTGGGTACAGCTTTCTGATAAATATAACTTCAGACTGCTGGTCAGTTTGGTATTTTCCAAGGCTTGTAGCTTTTTCATCAGCTGTTTCAATGTCCCGTTTTAATACTGTTTTATCATTTGTCTAAGGAACATGGTTTATAATAAATATATTCCTTAATATCCCAAAATTTTTATCAGCTCTAATGTGAGGTGCAAGTTATCAACGTTAATATATTATTTCAGCTTTTGTTACGATCAAAAAATTTTTTACATAAAATCATTGTCTAACATTAATTTACTAATTTTTCCCTAAATATTAAAACACAAGGTGACAATACTTCCTTATTTAATAATACAATCACAAACTTCTCTTTCTTAAAAAATAAGTGAAAATAACCAGTTGGTGTACCTAGGACCCTTTTGAAATTACTAACAGTATTAATTACGATTTCACCTGAAGCATAAACTTCGAATACTTTCCATAATAAGTTAGTTTGAAATGTTAATTTAGATCGCAGAATTTTCTCTGTATTATGTATATATACCGAAATTTTCGTTAGGTTAATGAAACACAAGTGTTGAGCAAAGTTTCGTGATTCAGAAAAAAAGACAATTTCTGTTCCAAGTTTCCGTAATAATTGACAATTTTCAATGTACAAAAAATAATTTCTATTGTCATTTCTGTGATAATAAAAGTTCAGCTCTGAAAATCGTACTATTCATTTTTTAAATGATCTAATCCTGTGAACTTATTATTTGGATATTACCCAATTTCTATCAATTTTAACTTGAATTACAAAACCGTAAGTTAGAAAATAGATGTTTTTTACCTTTATCCGAAAGTTGAGACTTTTCATTTAAGGCCTCAAGATTTTCAGTGCGTAAGTCTAAAAAACAACAAAAAACTAAATGTATAAATAAAAATAGTAAAGGGGTCATTGAATTCAAAGAGTAAATGAAATAAGAGGGGATGAGTATGAAGAAGGCATTTGCGCTACCAGTCGGTCGTTGGCCTATTCGCAAGGCCTTGAAAAAGGTGAAGGCCATTTCACGTTATGTACTTAGCCACATCAGTCCACTTTCAATGTCACTACAACACACTTCAATCACTGACAAAGTTAAATACATAAAATTATACTCTCAATATTCGGCTGTCTTCCAAAAATCACGTTTAAAAATTATCTTCATATATTTTCTTTTACCTAAAGGAAAAAAAATCAACAATCTAAGAACCTTATAAATTATATAATTTTATTCGGCAACTTATTTTTCCACATTTTTCTGAGTAAATTCGGATGTTCCATATAAATACCTTAGAATATTTGGTTAATTATCTCGCTCACACTCCGGCATATAAATAATCCTATAATATTCTCACACTTGGGCAGAGATTCATCCATTTTCGTAATTAATACTCCGAAATTCGTAATCTACACTCTCGACCATTCTAGAAAACGCGAACAGTCGAACCGGAAATATAAGCGAGGTTTAAAAAAAATATCTAATAATTTTTATAGTAATTAATTATGAATCAATAATAATTTAAAAATTTCCCTGGGCGAAAATAAGCTTTAGGGATATTCGTTAAATTACATATTTACAGATATTTCGTGATAAGTCTGAGCAACGACGTACATAAAAATACATATATAAAAAACATATGAAAATGCTCTTGTCGTTAATCGTCGACTGCAGAACCTGTTGCTTTGGAGAAAGGCACCCTTGTGTATTATTATTAAAATATATTACCTCACCCTGTTTATTAAATCTTTAAAGCCTCGTTCGCTGCAATTAGTGCAACAACCCATTTGACTTTTCAGTTTTCATTTAACACTCCTCTCTCCTCGGTGCGAGTCTCATTACTTATTGATGATTATCATTGATTATGTAACTACAACAGTCTACAAGAATTCTTGACGAAATTTTTCTTCTTGTGACTACGCACTTTTCCATTAGGTCGCAAAACTATTGTTCCGTTTCCTGTACTTCGTCCTCCTGTCGATCCATTGGGACTGAATGCACCTGTAATCAAACAGAATTTTTTAGGATTAAAAATTACCAAGACAGATTGTGAAAATTTAAAATAAAAAAAATCCAAATCAATAAAATCTTGAATAAGAATTTTGACCAATATAAAATGTTGAACTTTTCCAAGAGCAAAAATTATTATAGTCAATTAGAAATAATTTGATTATTATTATTTATAATCATTCTTCTATTTATCGAGAACATATTAATTAAATTTCTCTATTGGTGAAAGGAAATCCGGCATGCTTCAATTGGAACCTCAAGAATCTGCTTGTAATCATAAATAGCAAAAGGATTCCATTTATGTATGCTAATTCTGATACGTATAATTACGTTGTATATTGCACATCTCAACATGCAATGGATTCTTATATGCATGAAATTTTTATTTAGCGTGAAGAATTATCAATTTATTGAATCATTCTACAGTGACCATTTTTACATACGAGAATTTTGTAATTTATAATAAAAGATTCCGAGGATTTCACAAATTTTATTCTACTTTAATAAATCCCGCATGAAAAATGTACCTATATGTTTCTCAATCGTGAAACACAGGTGTTTGAATTTAAAACGCAATTATAAATTTTGTTTTTGGATTTTGTAAAACAGTCTTTTTTAATTTAAATCTTTGATTCAAATTGTCAACCGGATTTTTTAAAAAGAAATTATTAAGTGAATTAAGTGAATAAACAAACCTTCGTCAAATACTATTCATTCTCGACCAACACAAAATGACTCTAAATTATTCAAGCCATTAGTTGTCATTCTATTTTTGACAATCACGATGGCCTCAATTGAGGCCAGTAAGGTGGTTATCACCTCAAAAAATAATACTAATCTAAGACTACGGTCTAGACTTCAAGATACAGATGATCTAGTGACCAGGTGAAAGACAAATACATTCTAAGATCGCGTGACCACACAGCAAAGTGGAAAAGCATATCGATCTCTAGTGAATCATATATATACACGTGTGTCATAGTTCATCACGTGTACTTAGGGTCATGATTATTTCTCATACCTTTGCGTGTACTTCAGCGGTCAGCGGATAAACTTAAACTAAACCTCAGTACATCCCATAAAAATGTTTAAACCCTATTCTTTTGTTCTCAACACTAATTGAAATTCTATCTAACATGCAGAATCTTTAAAACATATGCAAAATGATCGGTATAGCTAGTTGACTTATTTTTCAAAGAGAATAATGACTTCTTTGGCTTTTGACAATTGCAGCTGAAAAAAATTGCTGAAGGCTTAAATTGCTCAGAAATATAGAATTACATGTGAAAATTAGAAAGATTTTTTAGAGAGCTTTTTTAAAAAGCTTTTAAAAACAAAAATCTCTGATCCTGGTATGCCGAGATACTTGGTTAGAGCTCGCGCGCCTATGGACTAAATGCTATTGAAAAAATTGATGGTGGTGAAGCTTCACTGAATCAGTTGATTTTCTGCTGCGGGCAGGTTTGCTTTTTCAGGATTATAGAAGGCAGGAGAAGACTGTAAACTTGTACAGGCAAAAAGACATTTAATGATCGATAACAATTTTTTGATAAATTAACTATTTCTCAGGAGAACAAATATTATCATTACTCTCTAATTATTATTGATGTGTTTGTGGTGAAAAATGATAATATGTTCTTGTAAATTCTAACTAATAATTATACGGCCAAGAAAAGTCCGAGTATTGCTCCTATAGTCTGAATCGAATACCAAAGGAGTTATGGTTTCGTAGAAGTTATTTGCTGCCCAACATACACAATCACTCTCTCGCGCGAGGGTATTGCAAGTAAAGTGAGTCAAATCGTGCAAGGTGAAATATCATAACTTTATACCCGGTAGCAATGTAGCATATACCAACCAAGAACTTTGTACACAACAAGATATTTTAATCATTTTTCGAATCCTTCGAACTCAAGTTACGATGCATAATAATAAATTATTTAGGTACGCTTCTTCGGTTTATAGCTTCTCCCTTTCTCATATTTAGCATGTGTACAAAATAACGATACCTGCGATAAATATATGAAAATAGGGAAGAAATATTCTATAAATTTAATCAAATTTAAATAATTTAAAAAGTTTTAAGAATACATACTGAAAAAAACTGTTTAGTGAAGAAAACAAACTTTTTTGTTGTCATTATCAAATAATTTTTTCAGCATAATAATGAAAAGGGAATGATTACTTATAACGGAAGGTGTTCTCGGCCCTGAAGAGTACATTCTGAAATCATCATCTTCCTCATTTCGGCGCATTTCTAGAAGGCAACGAGTCGCCAAATGCCTAAAGACGTTCATCACTCCAACATCTTCTTTGACGGAAGTCCTCAAAAGTTTGCAGCCTAAAGCTCGACTAAGTCTTTCTGCCTCATCTCTAAAAAAAGAGAATCTTCATAATAGAAAAAAAATAAATAACAGAAAAAAGAGAGAGGAAAATAAACTGGAATAATTGATGTAGCCATAATAAATCCACATAAACAAGATATAAAGGAAAAACATCCTGAAATATGACAATCATCAAATTACCGTTTATAGCGTTAAAAAGTAATCAATAAATACAAGTGACATTTCGTTGAGTCATCTCTCACTTTTACTAGATTTAATCAATTTTTATACTTATTTACGACTATATATTTTATTCATACGCAAAAAATATACATGATTTTTTTTCTACCCCTATCAAATATGTTGCACATCACGATTTCAATTTCTGAAAAAATTATGGTACATACAACAAATGACAACAGCTAGGAAATGTACTTACGGATCGATAACGCATTGATCGACAAGGTCCATCTTATTCTGCACCAAAACTGTTGGTATTTCACCACACTCGTTTTCCACCTGCAAAAGGCCAAGCAATGAATAAATCACTATAGGGGCGAAATTGACTGTTTCATGCGGCTAATTGACCCACATTCTAATTCTTTGATGGTGTAAATTTTTCATGAATATGCATATCAAAGTACTACGACAAAACTGTATTTTCAAGTTTCTTCAACTCTCCAAGTGTTTTGAATGTAAAACTATTTTTAAGGGTGTTGGATCCAAATTCGAATCTACAAAGTTCTATTTCCTCATTTTACTGAACAAATATTATAACTATAGTCTTTTTCGCTCTATATATTTATTAAAAATGAAGAAATCAACTTTTGAGTTTAGAATTTGGATCCTTAAAAAGTTATTTATTTTCAAACTCGTTAGAATTTATTTTCAAATAAAAATGTTTCCTTGGTCTTTATAAATTTTGTAATGACTTTGAAATTCAAAGTCTAAATTAAATACCTCGAAAATTTTGCAAAATAAACGTCTAATATAGCTTTAACAAGAAAACATTAAAAAGTAAGTAATTTCTCTGTCTTTTGTGCTGTAAAATGAATTTAAAGTACCAACTAATTTCGATTATAAAATTGTAATTCCTTGAACACCCTATAGTCGACAGAGCTATAAAATGTACAATCAACGTATGTCTTGTCGACACTCGAGTCACTCTCTTATTCCTTTTCACACACATTACATATTGCACACGTTCGTCATAAATACAAATAAATACCTTGAATCTCTTCACTCTCTCCAACAAAATACAAGCGCTCTCTTTACTATCTGCCTTTTCAGACTTGTCTGGCAAAAACGTACGCTTTAACAAGTTTCCACACAAGGAACTTGAGTTTCGCGACCGGGTTAGGCGAAACATGAAGTTCCCTATATAAGTCTTACCGATACAATCTTCCTTTTGATACAAATCCAGCACGACTTATCCTTGAAGGATGACATGCGAAAATGCAGAGAAGAAATACGAGTTTCATCTTATTTACGAGATATATATATATATATAATGCTTAAAATCATATTAGAAATTTAAAATAACAGTTCATTCAAAAATAAACAGCATATCAGACAGACCGAAATTAAAATAAGAAGATAGAAATTCAATTTGTCAAACAGATTATTGAGTTAAAGCCCAACCCATACTATGGCGGATTTTACTACCTCTCGAATTTTGTGAAAAGTATTTCAGGAATAATTGAAAAGAATTTCATTTACGCGAATGGTACGCGTAATCAGAAGTGGGTAAACCTACTGTCATATGAAAGTTGAAAGTATTGCGTTTGTGGAGCGTACCTTCAACTTCCATGATGGAATGGCATCGAAGGAATCTCTGTCTGTGGCTGAGTAAGCCAAGACACAAGCGTGAGCACCTCGGTAATAGGCAGCAGTAATTGCATCGAATTCTTCTTGGCCTGCAGTGTCCCAGAGCATCAATCGAACGTCCTCACCATCGACTCTGAAAAATATATTATACTTAGGCTATTCCTTCAGATTATTCCTTTAAATTAATCGGAACATGTGAATGCTAAAACCGCATGTTTTAAATTTTAATCTGATCTTAACTGAATTCGAGTAGGTACGTCTTTCAGATAATTTCAGATAATATACATATGTAATAAAAACTATTTGAAAAATATAGAGAAAACAAGCAATAAAATGTATAACCTTGGCGACTTAAGCGGACTAAATAAAGTTCCCAATAAAAAGCCCATAATCAATTGATCACTAGTTCTAGATTAGTTCAAGGAAATCGAATTTTTAGCAATAAAAAAGAGTCGTATTATATATAATTAACAAAAGTATTATTCGCGAAACGGTAGTATCTATCAATAGAATAGATAGTAATCTATATATGCGCGTATACTCAAGGGATAATTCAGGTACATAGAATAAACACAGAGGTACATGTTGACACTTAACAAGTGCCTCTATTACCTACATGTTAAAAGTAGTTTTCCTCGCACGATTTAGCGCACTTAAATCATTGGCCAGTACGCGAGCTTGTGGTTTTTGTTCCATTTTGCGTAAAATAAAGTTCTTCTAGCAGTTAATATAGCTCTCTAAGTCATAAATCATCGAGATTACTAGTTTTCTTGAACTTCAGAATGGGAAATAAAAAATTAAACGTCAGACTAGAAGAACATTATAATTATCGCGAGGATGATTTGGTACTCAATTACTTTCTCTGATAAATCGTTAAGACAATTTTGTTTATGAGGGCGGAAAATTGATGATAATATTATCCTACTGTTTTAATTTTTCAAGTTATAAAATTTCGAATCATTAATTATTTTCTACTTTACTAACTTAATAATTGTCAATTATGTGATTATTATTATCAATTACTTGAATTATGAACTGAAAATTTAAATATAAAGAAATTATGTATTTTTGAAAATTTGAAGCAGATTAATCAAATTTTATAAACTTACTCAATCTCTCGCTCGAGAAAGTCGACTCCTATCGTTTTTTTGTAGTCCCTCGTGTAAGTTCCTTTACAAAATCTTTGGATCATAGAGGATTTTCCCACAGCACCATTTCCCACTATTACCACCTGAAAAAAATTTCATTAGTTTCAGTATAAATCATTTTTAGTAGAATTTGAATATTTAAAAAAATTAAAACAGCAGTTGCATTTTAAAATAATCCAAACTTGAAATAGAGAGAATCTTCTGAAATATAGTGTATCCAAGCAACTAAAATCTGTGTAATTATAAACAATCCTTACAATAGACTTGTTGTTAGCCTGCAATGCAAGTTTATTTATTAAATGATATTGTATATAATAATTAAAAGCTTATATGAGATAGCAAGCCGACCCTGTTGAAAGACAACACTTCGAAACAAACTTTCTAAACTGCGTGGGTAGTTGACAATCTACTGGCATGCTAATTCTTAAGCGTGAATGTTTTGACTGCTAAGTACAGAGTACATACTCGATCCACTGAGACAGAGATTCTCAAGATTATTCTTCTAAGTGCTATAGGTACCTACCTACACATATATAACTCTATATCTACAGTCTGCTTTTTGTAGCAAAAGAAAATATGGTGGAGAAAGCAAGAACCATAATATGCATCCTCTTGTGATATTATATGTGATTACTGATTACGATAATGGACAAGTATTATCAGCGACTATGTGCGCTTACTCAAGGTTGCATTATTATTGCAATCAAGGTCTCGAATGAACGTGAAACTGCGATTTTTATACCATTATCCATTTTTATTGTTTGTTTTGCAACATCAGAAACTCGTTTCCTATTTCGACGAGTAGGTTTAGGTATAGTGTTATAAGTACTTTTGAGAATTTATTTTGAGATTCCACATTCTTTCGACTTTTATTTAGTTTTTCAAGTAACACAGAGTTTATATAGAATAAAAAAAAATAAAGGAACTATCAACTTGGAGAAACAGAAAAGATAAAACTAAATTAGATGTAAACATATTCTAAAAGCGAGTAGATTAAGCAGTAAAAGTATAAATTATTGTTTCGTATTGATCATTAGGAAACATAAATTATTCCCAAATCTGATTTATGATTCTAGTATAGAAAAACAGAAACACGGGTACAAGGCAATTCTTCAAATTCGGCTGCTGAATGTGAGATAACGGTGCACTTGACATGATAAGTGGGCTACAATGCAGGTTCCGTTCCGCAAAAACCGGTCTTTAAATACTATACAAAAAATGTATGGAATCATAGCTATATACACAATATATATATATGTATATATAGGAATAAGTAGGAAGCAGAAGTGGATGCAGGAATGAATACGCACCTGTCGACACTATACATGGCAGCGCCCATCTAAGAGTTATTTACACCCTAAACATATGGTTAACATTGCAAGTGTCTTTTACAAGTAACTTGACAGTAGGTTTACTCGCAATGAAACATCATTGATGTTTCATTTTCGACAACCATAATAAATAGTGCCCTTCATCATATTTTCCATTTATCATAAATACATATTTGAAATCTTTCTGATTTCTATAGATTTCACGTGATTACCCATTTCACAGTAAAAAATTTTCCTATCTGCCTAATCGTGTGAATATCTATATATTAATTTCTTTTTAACAGTGTTATCAAATAATAGAATGAAGTGAGTTGAATGCCGTATAGAGACGATTCGGAATTCTACGAATTGTGCTTATTCGCATAAGCGATACACTTATGGTATTAATAAAAGTAGTCCCATAAAAATGGTTTTTATTTTTAAAAAAAGATTTACTACGGAAGAGAATAAAGATAATAGAGGAAAAAATTTGGCGTAAAATATGACACTATTTGTGAAGTTGGCCAAGTTTAATGCAGAGTTAATTACCCATCTCGAGTTTCCAGAGGCATGATCACCGCGAGTGCAGAGGGCTTGCATGTATACGTAATATAATACACGTATACTTGTAATTGCAGTTACCGCAGCCGTGATACCGAGAAGATTATCGAAAACGAGCCGCCGTTAATTATGCGTAGCGCTTTAATCATGTGAAACTCGTCGTAAAAGAAGGCATACCAACGCTAACTATCCTAATTTTAAACGCCAACGTTCTTCGCGAAGCTTGCCAGATTAATACCTTTCGAACCTTGAAATGTCTCATTTGAATTTTTCGCGATTTTATCTCCTGATCGAGCACGCATTTTTCAGGATAACTTTATGACAAAAAATTACCTCTGTATATGCGTATATAAATATACTAGTAGACATTTGCCCATAATGTTTCCCGAAATTTTAAAGGGATTTTTGGGAATTTCAAGATAGGGACTAGACTAAATTTTAAAAATAATTCAAAAGTGTTATCAAACGGATTTTGCGTCTTAAAAGTAATTTTAAGTCATTTCTAAGAATTTAAAGAGGTTTATAGATACTTTAACTGATTTTAAAGAATTCTTATATTATTCCAAAAGATTTTAAGGAATTACTAGTAATCCTTAAGAATTGGCATAAAGATTTTAAGGATTTAAAAAGTTTTTCTAATTATGTCAGGTGTTCTAAAAATAATTTAAAGAGTTAGATTTAAAAAAAAAAATGAAAAAAGTTCAAAAATAGTTTAAAAATATCTTTAAAAAATCCACAGAACAAATTTATGATGCCTTGAAAAATATATGTACCAGAATTTTTGAACATATTCAAGTAAACGAAATATTTTTGCCCAATTCTATTCAGTAATAATATAAATATATAATTAATATTAAATATTGTTCTAACTAAAAATAAAAATAGGCATTACAAGTTTCTTTCATATAGTACAGAATTATTTTCAATGCATATGAATAAATATTTTAACATTTGTTTCTATAGTTTAACATGCAATCAATAAAATTAATTTGAATGTTCGCAGAACTTTGAAAAATTTGGTTCTAATTGTTCATATTATCAGTTTTGATTCAAGAAAATAATTTTATTCGATACACGCATAATCTTTTATTTCTGTTATACTTTTTTCATCGCATCGCAGTTATACCTTCGGGACTAAATAACGGAATGCCAAATTGAATTGAATTTCTTGGTTTATATGAAGTTCAAGATATTTATGCGTAAATGCAGAAAATGAATGCTATTTCTGCACTTAAATTGTCAAAAAGTTATGGTTTTAAAATTTGATCCTTGGTTAATATTTATGGAAAAGATGCTCATCCACGGTCGTTTAACTCTATATAGAAGTGTAAGCAAAAGGTAGAGTAAAAGTTAACGCCTGCAGTTCTTCGTAAGTACCTACACGCATACCTAGGACAACATCAGTATGTAATATGTGTACCGTTAAACACGATCATACGAGAGCAGACTTTCATACACATGTTCATTTAAGATTTTTTCTTTTTCCAAAATATTTAAGAAAAATGTCTGATACATTATGTAGCTTTTCCCAAAAATTTTAAATTACATATATGTAATAATAATTATAATTTAATAAATATATTCACATATTTAGAAAATGCATACATGTATAGAAATAATGACGTTTACTCAAGGCGAAATTACTTCCCCCTGCGTATAGTTGGTAAATTTTATAGTTACTACTATTGTATATACCCAATCAATTTTAATGTTTATGGAATAATTGTCACTGCATTAATTATGCATATTTTATCGCTAAACTTGAATGAAATATACGATATACAATATTAGTATAATGATAGACTTAATGATTATAGCAATTAGTCAATTATTAACAAAAGAATGCCTTTAACTATTTGTATAAAATTCTTATCCATCTTAGAATGTTTTTATTCTTTTATGAGTATATTTGATCTTAAATATATCTATTTATAAATTTTTTAATTATAAAATTGCTCGATACTTCTTTAAAAATTGAAGCGCATTAAAAATCTCTAAATAAATCAGGAAGTATTCAAAAAGAATATATTATATGTACGGCTCCAAAATCTAGACACGACTTCATCCCTATAGTTTTTCAAAATTCCTAAACACATTTAAAAAAAACTCTTCGTCTGAAAAATGAAATCTTCCAACTTCGAATGTTGAAAGAAATGTTTACCGCGCGCAATTGACAGAAATATTTCCTTCAATAAATATACATAAATAATTAGTGGAAAGTTTTGCCTTAAATACAAAAGATACATTGCATTGCTTGAAATTGAATACATAATAATTGGATATGAAAAAGTGATAATTACAGGATGTCAAGAAATGTATCTACATATAAGCACACTTACCTTGAGGGATATCTCGAGCTCTTCCTCTCGCATTCTGACCACGCCGTGATTAGCATAATAATATCCCACTAGAATTTCCTTCGCCGCTCTTGCGACTCCTCGATCGGAAAACTTATGCCATAAACACGACTAACACTTTCCGGCGAGGAAATATCATCTTTCCCGGCATTTAGAACCGGCGCACTTGTAGTCCAATCGGCCCATTGCCGTTGGGTTTCGATCAAACTTTTTTGCCCTCAAAAAAAATCTCTTCAACGAAAAAGAGAAACGTGAAAACGCGACAGACCAAACACACGGATACGCGCCACTGGTCGACTGAAACTCGAAACACAAGTACAACTTGCTCAGCCCAACGGAGCACCTGTGAAGCAACGGACACCTGCGATTGCCTGCGACGACCTGCCGCCAGGTCTCCACCTGGGGGATTTTGTGTAGGGATTTTCGAAACAAAGCTGATGGCAATGGCAGCATTGCCTGAAGAATTTATGTACAAGAATTTCATTAAATCCATTAAACGGCGTGATAATATCATTGAAAAAAGCTACTCCCTATTATTTAAATAACATCATTATGAAAAAATACATTAGAAAATATTAGAAATTTGAAAAACATCTTTAGCATTGATATGAAAATTCGATTAAATCTCCTGTTAAAAATATAAACTAATATATATATATATATTTATTATTTTATTACATATATGTAATAATAATTATAATTTAATAAATATATTCACATATTTAGAAAATGCATATATGTATAGAAATAATGACGTTTACTCAAGGCGAAATTACTTCCCTCTGCGTATAGTTGGTAAATTTTATAGTTACTACTATTATATATTATATTTAAATTAATATTATATAT
>UCOH01012247.1:0-19487 GCA_900474275.1 Synergus japonicus
ATATATATATATATATATATATAATATATAATATAAATTTTAATAAAAATTAATTAAATGCATATTCAAGTGAGTAACATACGATATTCTTTATTTACAAAATATATATTTAATTAATATTTATTTTTACCAAGATTAATTCATTTCCATCTAAGAGACATTTTTATAAGTTGAGATGCAATTATTTATAATAAAAAATAAAAAGAATATTTTTTACCACTTTAATCTGCGCGCCAATAGAAACCAATCAGATCCCGGAGCGCAACGCATACGAAGTGGTATCGGTGAGATTGTAGAACCATGCAGGTTATTATTGTGAAAGAAAATAGGATGATATTGCGAACAAGTGGATGTTGTGAAGGACGATATTGTGAAGTTCGAGTGTACTTACCCGATCCCTCCCTTACCGACATTTTTTTCTCTGTAACGCTACGTCTACATTTATTGAGATACCACATTGAAAATTTCTATATTTGAAGCTAAAGCCTTAAGGTACGTTTGTCCAGTCCTAAATATTTTCTTTCATTTTATAAATTTTCAATTTGATATCTTTATAAATGTAGACGTAGCGTTACAGAGAAAAAGATGTCGGTAAGGTAGGGATCGAGTAAGTAATACATGCCCTTAAAACACATAAAAAAAAACCTTTCAGATTTTTGAAAACTTCAAAATTCCACAAAATTTTTAAAAAATCATAATCTCGTGAAATTCTTTAAAATTTCTTAAGGAACTTTAAAATTCCTTAAAATTCTTTGAATTTCCTAAACTCTCAAAAATCTCTTAAAATTTCATTAAGTCCTGTTAAAATTCAATTAAATCTTTTAAAATATTATATAAATGTCTTGTAATGACTTAAAATTCGTAAAAACTTCTTAAAATCCTATAAAATTATTGAAAATATCAATTTCTATTTTCCCTGACTTTATATGCAGTGGAATTTAATCCGAAAAAGACAAGAAGTACGATTAAAAAGTTCTTTTTATTAGGCGTGTACCAGACGTAACAGAAGACGTAGATTAGGTTTGCAAAACGAGGCGCACCTTTGAAGTGAAAGCACGAGGATTAATTTGTCGTTTCTTATGTTACGTACCATCGTAAAGAAATAGTACAGCGCAAAGTATAGCGAAGTACGAAAAGCGATTAGATTTCAAGTAAATGCACAACTGTTAAAAAGGCATTTCCAGGCCGCTTAATTTCGTTTATAAAGAGAAAATCGATTCTTTGTAAATGTGTTGTCACTTTGATATAGAAAATCAAATAGACGACGACGATGACGACGACGATGACGACGACGACGATGACGACGACGACGACGATACAAGGAATTTGCCGATAAAACACAAGAAAGCCTGGTTAGCTGCTGTCTACTGTGTAGCGTTAGTTCTTTTTTTTTTCTTTCGTCGAACTCAAAAAAAAAAAAAAAAAAGAGAAAGAAGAAAGACCAACTCTAAACCAAAAAAAAAAAACATAATTTCAATGCCGTTTCACTTCCAAGTCGCTTAAAATATAGCGTCTTTTCAAAAAGAGAATTTTTGAATTTACAGCAGTTTAAATATGTATTTCTTAAATGTAAAACTGAAATAGTAAAAAATAATCTATTATCTTTAATTTACTTAAAAAAAATACTAATGCTAATATATATAATATATATAATAAATCTCATTATTTATAAATTTCTAAAAATCGTAGAGTTATATATACAATAATTATATTATCCGTTATGTACTTGACAAAGTATCGATAGAAACTTATGTACAATGGGTTAACTATTGACCACTGCCAGTACTGTTTATGGATAATTTAGTGGTCACTTGACTGAGCTGAGCCAAGGTTTCTGGCGTTGCATGAGCCTTCAGAATCGAATTTTCAGCCTCCAATTGGTTAATGCGATCCATCAGCTCTGCTATCTTTTCCTTTAGCACTTCAACTTCCTCTCTCACAGCAAACATTAAATGACTCTTCACCAAATCCTTAAATAAAAAATTTCTTTTTTATTCCACTCATAACTTTTTCTATCAGTGTTATGCAAAAAATATTTAAACAAGGAAATACGTGAAATTGAAAAATGAAAAACAATTAAATACTCACCATAGCTTGCTCAATTTTGTTGTCAATAGCTACGGCACTTGTTCCCGACATACTGAAAATGAGAAAACATTTTATTACAAAATTGATTCAAATTATTGTATTACGTATTTATCTTTGAAATCACTACCGTCGTTTAAATTCATGACCTCTGAGCATTCTAAAAGAAAGTTGAAAAGTTTACCAGAATCGCGAGAGAAAACTATGAATAAAACCATTGAAAAGTCTTTCAAAATTCAAGGGGGAATAATAGAAAACAAAAAGATACTATACAATACAAGAAACGCGGATATGTAGTCGGAATATTTTAAGACTTTAAATAGAGTTCACTCTTCCTCTTGGGTTGTTTATTACTAATAAAATACTAGTTGCTCACTGCTTTTCATAAAGCGCACGTCAATTGATAAGACGTAACAGTTCAAACTATATTTACATGATTGAGCGTGTTTAAAAATCGACATTGACTTAAAATTTGAATAAAGTTGACTAATTCTTTATTTACTATTTTACAAATTACTTATAGTCTTTTTAATACAAAGGAAATAAATGTGTTGCTTCTTAATGTGAATTGATATAATTATTACAAAAAAAAAAAAATGTGTTCAATTTTCTCTAAATTTATCAGAAAATTTAGTAACGACTTCTCTATCAAAATAAATATGTTTTTTTTCAATGGATCATTTTATAAATTATTTTTTTCTTAAAACAATACTATCAAAAATTGAATTTTTAATGAATTTTTATGTGAAAAAGATAAAATTAAAAAAAATTTTTTCTTTGCATTTTTTCCTTATGAAAAAAATATTTAAAAAGCAAAAAAACTATTGGGTCTTACAGAAGAGACCTTAAACAAGGAAATACGTGAAATTGAAAAATGAAAAACAATTAAATACTCACCATAGCTTGCTCAATTTTGTTGTCAATAGCTACGGCACTTGTTCCCGACATACTGAAAATGAGAAAACATTTTATTACAAAATTGATTCAAATTATTGTATTACGTATTTATCTTTGAAATCACTACCGTCGTTTAAATTCATGACCTCTGAGCATTCTAAAAGAAAGTTGAAAAGTTTACCAGAATCGCG
Source organism: Synergus japonicus (assembly GCA_900474275.1). Classification (NCBI taxonomy): domain Eukaryota; kingdom Metazoa; phylum Arthropoda; class Insecta; order Hymenoptera; family Cynipidae; genus Synergus; species Synergus japonicus. Next base: position 3,174 of record UCOH01012247.1, read on the forward strand.
AGAGAAAACTATGAATAAAACCATTGAAAAGTCTTTCAAAATTCAAGGGGGAATAATAGAAAACAAAAAGATACTATACAATACAAGAAACGCGGATATGTAGTCGGAATATTTTAAGACTTTAAATAGAGTTCACTCTTCCTCTTGGGTTGTTTATTACTAATAAAATACTAGTTGCTCACTGCTTTTCATAAAGCGCACGTCAATTGATAAGACGTAACAGTTCAAACTATATTTACATGATTGAGCGTGTTTAAAAATCGACATTGACTTAAAATTTGAATAAAGTTGACTAATTCTTTATTTACTATTTTACAAATTACTTATAGTCTTTTTAATACAAAGGAAATAAATGTGTTGCTTCTTAATGTGAATTGATATAATTATTACAAAAAAAAAAAAATGTGTTCAATTTTCTCTAAATTTATCAGAAAATTTAGTAACGACTTCTCTATCAAAATAAATATGTTTTTTTTCAATGGATCATTTTATAAATTATTTTTTTCTTAAAACAATACTATCAAAAATTGAATTTTTAATGAATTTTTATGTGAAAAAGATAAAATTAAAAAAAATTTTTTCTTTGCATTTTTTCCTTATGAAAAAAATATTTAAAAAGCAAAAAAACTATTGGGTCTTACAGAAGAGACCTTAAACAAGGAAATACGTGAAATTGAAAAATGAAAAACAATTAAATTTTTGGAATTTAAGGTCGATATTATATTAACTAGAAGGAGAATGGCTATGGTTTTTCCACGTGGGGTCCACCTGACCCCTTATGACCAACACGTTATTATTCGGAAGTATGACCATAACGGGTTAAATAAATGAAAACTCAAAATTTACTGCATATCATAGGTACACTAATTTTTAAATAAAATTTCCGATTATTTTCCGGCTACGCTGTCAAATAGCCACACAGTAGGCAAAAAGTCATTTTTTTGGTTCAAAATACCCGTGGACCGATTTGAATGTTTTTTTTTAAAGCTGATAAAATTCAGTCTCCATTTTTTTTATAAATAAACAAATGTATGCGAAAAAATGACAATTTTGTTTTTTGGCTTTTTGGAAATTGAGTGAAAAGTTTTGGAATCAACTTAGTTTGATAGTGCAACATTACTACAAGATTATCCAAAAGCAAGCATCCACCAATACAATTTTTTAATAAACAATCAATTGTTTAAAACTTGATATTCGCAATTTTAATTATTTTCATATTATTTTTCCCCTTATTGTAAGTAATTCATCGCATAACATCATTGTAATGGTAAAGGTTCGTATCTGAATAATAATTAACAATAAACAAATTTAATTAACAAATGTACACTGGGTGTTTTTTGAAGAAAAATAGCTTTTTTTTAGTGTCTACATTAGCTAACAGTAACAATAATTTTCCCAATTGTTATAAAGAAATTTTATAACAAATAACAAAAAGAACAGAAATAGTACATTTCGATACTAGTGCGCGAATGTGATTTTAGCCTTGTGTGAACGTTTGCGCATGAGCGAAGCGAGTGTGAAAAGGTCACATATGGATAAAATCACTTTCTCGCACATGTATCGATACGTATTTTTTGACACGACGTGTTCGAAGCTTGACTTAGCATACGCTTTTTTGACCCAGCGTGTGCGAAACCGAATTTAGCGCACGGAGTGTCAAAAAAAGTTTTTTTTTTTAGTTTTAATTTCGTAAAAACTTTTGATATTTTCTTAATTTTTTAGAACAACGATACTAAAAGATAATTCAATAGTGAAAATAATACAAAAAAATATTTTTCTAAACAGATTATCTCATAGAAGTTGATTTTCTCACATTTCCTTAATTTTAATATTATTTTTAAAAATCTTGTGACTAATCCATAATATATACACCCAAAGAGCGATAAATGATTGAGTAACCGAAATGTTTGACCCCTTCCCGATGAGATAGAAGGTTGGGGTTTTTTTGCAATCGGTTCTACGACAGCTGTTATTCCAACCGAACAATTGTCAAAATCGTCAATTTCCCACTCCTTCATCCTTAAATCACCAGATTTTATAGTGAAGGTTTGCGATCTCGATCATAATAGGGAAAAATGTCTTCTTTTCAACCCCAACTAATAAAATCAGCAAGAGATTAATTAAAAAAAAGTAAAAAAAATTGTGGATATTTTTTTCATATTCAAGTAACCTATTAACTAATTTTAACGAATTAAAAAAAAAATTTTTATTTAAAATGTATCAGAAACTTTTTCAAATTAATAAAATTTCGAATTGAAATGTATTTCAAATCAAATTTGTTTCTTAAATGGTTTTAAAGATCTCCGCTACCTTCTTGTGGTGAACTGGACAACGAATAATTGAAAGATATTTCACGGTAAACAGTAGAGGCAAATTTGCCACAAGCATTGAGGGGGCCGCGTAGTGTCCCCCGAAAAGGTGAGTTCATCTTATAACTTTCCTATGTTGAAGAAATTACATTCACAAGATTTAAAAACTTTTCATTCAATTTCCAAGAATCCAGAGGGCTAAACTCAAAAAATTGTCATTTTTTCACACAGATTTTTTTATTTATAAAAAAATGGAGGCCTTTTTCAAAAATCAGTCTGGAAAATTCTCTTCTGAATTTTATCAGCTTTAAAAAAAAACATTCAAATCGGTCCACAGGTTCAGCCGGAATCGTATTTTGAACTAAAAAAATGACTTCTCACTATGCACCACCCTGGAATTTTGTTTATACCTTTCATTATCTTCGAGAGGTTGCTGTTCATCGGCATTTTGAGTGACTTCAGTGAGAGATTCGAGAAGGGCCGCATCAGTCGGCTGTGCACCAGGTACAACCTGAATGCCAGACATGGAGTCCTGCTCCTGGTCAGATTGGTGGAACGTCATGTTTCCTTGCTGAATACCACCGATTGCACCGACCGGCACATTTTGGCAATTGGCTTGGACCTGCGTCATCTGCACTTGAGCATTGCTGCTACTTTGTTGAGATTGCATCTGGGCAGGATTGATTACTTGGGTCTGAATTGCTGCTCCAGGGACGTGAATTGTTGACTGTGGCTGTGAACCCGATTGAGGAACTTGGTGAATATTTGGAATGCCCTGCATTCCTTGCATGGCGTTGGTCATTGGCTCGGAGATTTGTGTCATTTGGGGAACTTGTTGCTGCTGGGGATGTTGATTTTGTTGTGGAAGCTGAACTTGTTGCGGATGTTGCATTTGCTGAGGATGCTGTGGTTGATGTTGAGTTTGCTGATGCTGCGTTTGCTGCATATGCTGTTGAGGATGTTGTTGTTGAGGATGCTGCTGTTGGGGATGTTGCGTTTGTTGTTGATGCTGCGTTTGCTGTTGATGCTGCGCTTGTTGGGTATGTTGTGTTTGTTGGGGATGCTGTGTTTGTTGAGGATGTTGCGTCTGCTGGGGATGTTGACCTTGCTGAGGATGTTGAGCTTGTTGAGGATGATGAACTTGCTGTGGATGTTGGATTTGCTGTGGATGTTGAATTTGCTGAGGATGCTGTACTTGTTGAGGATGCTGGACTTGCTGTGGATGCTGAACTTGTTGGGGGTGTTGGACTTGTTGGGGATGCTGGACTTGCTGTGGATGTTGCATTTGTTGAGGATGCTGAACTTGCTGCGGATGTTGGACTTGTGGATGCTGGGATTGATGCTGCTGAGAATGTTGAGGTTGTTGAGGATGATGCGTTTGCTGGGAATGATGGGAGATGAGTATGTTAGGTGGCTGAGAGTTTGATAATGAAGACTGCTGCACCAAAGTGGGCTGACAGACATTTTGCGACGATAAGTTCTGTCCCTGGGAATTAACATAGGCATCCTCTATTGAGTGCCCTATATTCGTTTGAGTAGGCACACCGTTACTGGTTGTCTGGGTAAGAATGGAAATGGAGCCTTGTGGCATGCTTTGAGGCATATTCTGCGGATGGCCAAGGTTGTTCGGAAGATTCGACTGCAAATTAGCGGGCAGCGTTGATCCCTGTCCACCTGGTTGTTGTTGTTGTTGTTGTTGTTGTTGTTGTTGTTGTTGTTGTTGTGAGGCTATATTTGAAGACTGAAAGTATTGAGGCACCTGTGTCTGTGATTGAACTTGTACCGGGTTGTGTTGCATATTCTGTGTCATCGAGTTGCCTACGGTGTAGCTTGCACCAGGTATCGTCCCAACTCCAGTATTCATTCCCATCATGCCGTGAAGCTCCTGATGGGTCACATGGCCGTTCAAATCCAAACTCCTGCCTAAAATTTAAAATTATATTTCGTAAAAATTCCTTTGTTGAACAACGTGAAAAAGAAATAAAATCTTATTTTAAAAAAGAGATGTTACCAATATATCGAACACATTGTTGTCGAAAACAGGATTGGTTTAGAAACTGCACCAATATGTATGTAAATTTGAAAACTATCTTCAGATCATTTTCGTTGTCCAAACGATTACTAATAAAAAGGTTATATAAAGCAAAAAAATGTTTCAAGATATATCGTGATATCCAAGATCAGATACCATCAAAATTGTGAGATTTTATGGGATGATAAAGTAATTTTAAGAGATGTGACTATATATTTTGTGGAATTTTAAGGTATTTTAATACATTCAATGCGATTTCATGGTATCTTGAATAATTTTGCTTCTTCATAGAGGAAGCTATGCAATGGTGACAAAATCCAGTTTCCTAAAAAAGGTTTTTTTGAACATATTTCAAGGGCAATATATCTAACATGATGTTCTGAAAAGATGTCCGGATGTGTGTGTGTGTGTGTGTATGTGTGTCACGATCCAGCAATTTCTTGAAAACGCGTAGAGATAAATCGATGAAATTTTGCACAGTTATTTCACTATATACCTAGTTGAATTTCTTACAAGGGTTTCACAAAATATTTAATTTTAAAAGTTTTATGTACTTTTATAATTTTCGTAAAATTCATTTTTCCACTATAACTCCTCAAATATTGAAAATTTAAAACTGATGTAAGGGAAATGAATATTCCTTTCATCGAGACGAATCGATTGACCTATATGATTAATGCATTTCATTAAAAAATAAAGAAGTTATGTTTATTTATAATTTTGAAAGTTATTTTTTCACTCTATGTTTTAAAATAATCAAAATTTTGAGTTGACGTAAGGAAAATAAATATTCTTTATGTCGAGACGCATCGGTTGATTTGTATGGTTAATGCATTTAATTGAGAAATAAGAAAGTTATACTTTATTGTAATTTTCGAAAATGAATTTTTTTTAATATAACTTCTCAAATAATCAAAATTTAATGCTGATGTAAAAAATACTTAATGCTTCCTCTATGAGGAAGCAAATAAAATTTGCTTACAGGAAGCAAAGTGCTCATTGAATGAGTACAAAAGTTGATACAACTTGACAGCTAGTTAAGGAATTTAAAAGGATTTTTCGAATTTTATTGAGATTTTTAAAAATATTAATTGATTTCACAGAAATTTTAAGTAATTTTCAAAGATTTTACGATATTTTAGAGGATATTAAGGGGTTAGTACCAGTTTTCAGCTTTTTTTAAAGAATTTTTTTTATCAAATTAAATTTTATATTACAGATCCTAACTTTTCACACATGATTATAGATATAAAACACTATTACAAATTTTTTTTTGTTTTTTTTTTTTTTTAATAATAATAAATCTGGCTGGTATGGCTGCCGGAAGTTACCCATTTTAAAAACTGGCGTGCATAACTCAGAAAAAACTATTAGACCGATCTGGCTGAAATTTGGATGTTATTCTACACATATGTTGCTATCATATGAACCAAAATAATTGAAATCCGAAAAAAGAAATACAGAATGGCCGACTTGCCATTTTTCTCCTTTTTTTTTAACCGTAAATTGTTTAAAACTAGCTGTGAATTCGATCTCGGGTATTCCATTTAACTACATTTATGTTTTTTTGTGCTCATTTTTGAGCACTTTGCTTCCTCATTATGATAATGTTGCAAATAAATTTGCTTCCTCATAGATGAAGCATTGACGATATAATCGTAATTTTCTTAAAATTCAATAAAACTCATTAATCAGCAGGTCAATCGATTTGCTTTGACACAAGGAATTTTTCTTTCCTGTACATAAGGTTTGAATTTTCATTATTTGAAATGTTATAGTCGAGAAATCAATTTTACAAACATTCTGAACCTAGATAAAAATTAAAAAATTCAATATTATTGAAAAATCCTTTGGCACGTTTTGAGATATGTATTGGTGGTACCAATATACCCTAGAAATTTCATCAATTTATCTACAACTTTCTTCAAGTTAATAGGGCAACAAAAAATGGCGACATCCATCCATCGAATACACACAAACACACATCCATTTTCATCTATAAGTATTCTCTAAAATACTTTATTTACGAAAAAATGGTTTAGACAAAAGTTGACCAGGATCGAGAGAGCCTGTACCATGAACTGCACCATCCATTTTGACCTTGAGTTCAATTTTCAAGGTCATTTGTTTCAAACATGTGCCAAATGCATCTGTTCTCGATATTTATGAGGAAAATAACGATTAACCCAATAATTCTACATATATTTATTATAAGAATCTGTACTTTTTAGAAAATCAATTTTTCAAAAATATTCTTTGGTATTAACCCCTTAAGTTATTTTAACAACTTGGAATTTCAAGGTATTTCCTAAAATTTTAAAATTTTAACGAAATTTAAAGGAATTTCAGCAGATGTTGAAGGATGTTAAGGGAATTTTAAGATATTGTATGGAGTATTAAGTAAGTTTAAAGACTTTTAAGGGATTTTACGAGAATTCATTGGACTGCCAGGAATTTTAAGAGATTTTCATGATATTTCTGGGGTTTTAAATAATTTTAAGAGATCTTACAAGATTTTATAGAATATTAAGTAATTTTAAGGATTTTGAAGGATATTAAAGGGATTTTAAATAATTTTACGAAACTTATGGAGATTTCTTACAAGTTTCTATATTTCAAGAATGATAAATTTCTCAATTATTATCCTTTCTTAAAAAATAGATGATCTGTCGAGTGTCCGCAGTTTATTCGTGATCTGATTGATTGAGAGATGGTCACGTGGGATCATCACAAGTGCGTAACGTGAAGTAATTATATAGGCGCACGAAACGTGGTGTGATGTTCTAGTTTTGTATAATAGCAAAAGATGTGCAAAAACGAGAAATTAATCGCGCGCGGATCATAATTGCTAGTATCGATAATATTGACAGTATATGTCAATGAAATGGTCAAAGGGAGATTTGCCATAAAAATTTGAGAAAGTTTGCAGTTTGCATCTTTATTATCACGCCTCTGCTTTCTGCCCATCTGCTAAACCCTCTTTATTTAGCAATGGATAGATTTAGGGCATCATTGAGAAAGTCAGTAAGCTAAGGTTCACTATTGTGCTCGAAGAATTTTTCCCCTGACGAAGCCCTCAATTTCATTCATCTACTCCAGAATTCAGGTTCTAGGAACTTGTCTACCTGCATATTTAGCATGGAATGCAGCTTTCACACTAAAATACAATAGTGTAAAATATTACAAATTTTTTTTTTCTTTTATAATAGAAAAAATAATAATAAAAGATAGTACCTATTGGGTTAAGGTTCCCGACGTCTAGTCAGACGATCGGTGTTTATTTTATTTTTTTTATTTTTACATTTATTTGAATAAAAATATCAAAAACAGTTCCAAAAACTATTTTACATGTTTTTATTTCTTTACTTTATTTTAAGCAGTTTCAGAAAATTTTAAGTAGGAATTCAAAAGATTTTAAGGGACATTATGGGATTAAACAAATTAAAAAATATTTTTTTTTAAACTTTATAGGATTTCCCGGAATTTTTATACTGTTAGATAAAAGATATTTTGAATGAATTTCGAGAGATTTGGACATTTTCTTAAAGAAACTTTACGTGTTGTTGTGAAGCTAAAGGGATTTCAACAACTTTTTAGAAATTACAAAGGATTTTGTGGAATTGAAAATTATTGTTCTTGAAATTTTCAGTAATTTTAAAGCAATTTAGTTTCGCCAACTACTTTACGCTCGCAAAAAATATTTATTCTTTCGAGCGTAAAGTTGGGAAAATTAAATTTGCTCTTACGATAAATACAATATGCCCTTAAGGGCATGTGATACTTTACCATAAGAGCAATTTAGTTTACTCAATTATACATTCATAATAATAAATATTTTTAGATTATCTTTTGAAATTTCTCAAAATCCCATGATCTCTTAAAATTGCTAAAAATCTAATGAAATATCATAAAATTCTTTGAAACACTTAAAAGTCCTTAAAACTATTTAATATCCCTTAAAATATTTTAAAATCCAATAAAACTTGGTGAAAATCCTTGAAAGAGCTTCAAAGATTCCAAAATTACTTAAAATTACGCAAAATATCATTAAATCCTTCTAAATTATTTAAAATCCAATGAAAACACTTTATTAGATTTTTATATTCTTCAAATTTCTTTAGATTCTATAAAACCCCAATAACTGGTAAAATTCCTTTAAATTTCTGAAAATCAGAATAAATTTCATAAAATTCCTTGAAATACCGTGAAATTCTTTAATATTTCTAAAATTTCAATAAATTCTGTAAAATTCGTATTCTCTCTCTTAATAATTATTTTTAAAACAAAAATAGTCTGAAGATTGTTTTTAAGTTCGATACAGTCACACAATTATACGCGCAGTTGCTAAACTCATTAGGTTTTCGACAACAATGTGTTCAATATATTGGTAACATTACTTTTTGAAGATATATATAATATAATGTAATATAATAATATGATATAATTCTCGGTCATTTTCTGATCACCCTGAATCGCGTCGCCCTGATTTTGCTTATTTTAGATTCTTCATAATTAATTTTTAAGTATTTATATACTCGTCTCAGGTTTCTTACCTCAAGGTGTAAAAATGACTTTACATGATTAGTCTTGATATTATAATAATAACAAGACAAAATACTTGTCAATACACATAACGAAGGCTGTTATTACACTCTCTCCTTCATCTGCTAAGACTATTGGAGTGATTGGTGTAATTGGTGCTGTTTGTGCAACATAAAATTGAAATGTACAAACATACCTTTTTCATCTCCAATTGAGTTTTGCTTCAACGCATCGGGGACGACGATTCCACTGTCCGTTACTCCATACGATATGCACACCTCGTTCGGATCGGTAACCTTCGCAACACCAATCGCATTTGATTGATTGACCGAAGTATGATCCAGATAGTCCATGCAAGTCCATCTTCCTCTTTTGAAAGGTTCAGTGCTTTCAATTTTTACTACTTTGAACCGCTCGTTCCTGCCGTGAGAATGCACCTCACGCAGTTCGGGGTCCTGCTTCGCACTCGTGGAAATCAGGTTGATGATGTTATTGTCGGTAACAGAAGCAATGTCCAGATTGTTGATGTTGTTTTCGTTTACCGAATTGTTAACGTTGCTCCCTTCAGACGGCACTATTGCCAGGCCGTACTGGGAGCTAGTTGGGATCACCGGCGCCGTACCGAGCGCAACGTTACTCGTGTTAAAGAAAACGTCTTCCTTCGAAAATGTGTCTTCAGAGTAGCTCGGCGTTTCAAGGTCGGTGATCCGGGAGTGTTCCACGGAATTGTCCTCAGTGTGCGACTCATCCAAGTCGTCGTTCGAATCCTCACCGGCATCGTTGCTCATGCGGCAACCAACTGTGACGCTCGTTATTTGAAAAGAGGAAGTCTTTTTGCGGCACTGATTATTATTCAGAGTTGAATTACTCTGTATAGAAAGTCCAGCTGGTGGGAGCAACTTCTCCGGATCGCCCAAACGTATCGTTTCAGTCGTCGTTCGATGTACAGGAGTCACAATTTTTCTATTAACTGCAACATTCAATTTTAAAATCAATTATTATACATACTTCAATAAAAACAAAAGAAAAACTAAGATAAATTAATTTAATGTTTTAATTTCAAAACTATACTTGCAATTAAAACGTCTACTAAAATTATTCATTTGAAAATTGTTCAACTATATTTTTCCGTTTATAAAGTCCTAAAATTAAAACCAAAAGTCTTCTTTTTTATTCACCAATGACACTTTAGAGTTTAAAAAATCGAAAACCTATACGCAATCAACAATTTTGCAAAAAAAGTAACTATTCTGCAAAAGAATTGAGTGATATTTTTTATCTGGCCCTGTATAGAAAGATACTAAGAAAATATATTTTAAAGAAATTTTTAATGTTTGAACCTTCTGTGCGAAGCAAATTTTTAAACAAAATTTTTCTTATACGTTTTGACTTAACCTTTGCTCATTCTTTTGCACTTTTGGTGGCATAGTTATTTTTTGTTAAAAAATTGTTTCTTGCGGATGGTTTTCAGTCTTTAATTTTAATTAATAAAATGGTTTCTTAAGGGAATTTCTTTTTTTTTTAATCTAAAATGGCATCAGTAAATATATATATATATATAAAACGTTCTTTATCTTGTATTCTATTTTTTAAACATTATATAGACAAAAAAATCGAACAAACAAAATTCGTCAGAAAAGAGGTCGGAAACTTCAATCCAATTACAAGAAATTCATTTATTTTATTTTTTTATGTAACGCAGGCATGATTTACGCGCTTTATCAGCCACTTTTTAGTTCTAAAAGTGACCATTTTCACGACTGGAGGGGCGGACTGTACTATTCATGCTCCATTATACTCCTAGGACTATAATGAGAAAATAATTGTACAGTACCATCTTTTTAAACTCTTTCAAATTATTTTAAGCTCACGAATATTTGCCCCTCAATCCCATCGAATTACATAGAAATTAGGGCATAATTCGCATAATGCCTGCAAGGTGCAAAACCAGTACATATTTTCTTTGTTAAATAAGACATTTTATGGAAAATTTCTCACTCTTGGCTATCCATCAAAATATGACCGTGGTTTTATTTGGCTTCCTTTCGCTCCAGATATTAATCATCCACGTGATTAATTTTGTTAGAATTTTTGAAAGACGAACGATATAGACAACAATTTAAAACCATTGCTGACTTAAACGCTGCGATTCAAAACACAATTTAGTATTGTCAAATCCACAGTCCTTGGATTTTTACTTTTTAATTAAATTTATTTAATTTAAAAATTAAATTAATAGAATTATTAAATAAATAACTACCTGTCTAGTTGTATCAACTTTTCTACTCATTCTGTGAGCAATTTGCTGCCTCGTAGAGGAAGCATTAAGTATTATTTTCATCAGCATTAAATTTTGATTATTTGAGAAATTATATTGGAAAAATTCATTTTTGAAAATTACAATAAAGTATAACTTTCTTATTTTTCAAAGAAATGCATTAATCTTATAGGTCAATTGATTCGTCTGGACGTAAGGAATCTTCATTTCCCTGACACCAGCTTTAAATTTTTATTATTTGTCAAGATATATTCGAAAAATTAATTTTAAAAAACACAATTAACCATAACACCATTATTTTTTAATAAAAGTCAGTAATCATATAGGTCATTCGATTCGTCTCGATGAAAAAAATTTTCATTTTCCTTACATCAGCTTTAAATTTTCAATATTTGAGAAGTTATAGTGGAAAAATGATTTTTACGAAATTTATAAAAGTACATAAAACTTTTAAAATTAAATATTTTGTTAAATCTTTACAAGAAATTCAACTAGATGTATAGTGGAATAACTATGCAAAATTTCATCAATTTATCTCTGCGCGTTTTCAAGAAATTGCTGGATCATGACACACATTCGCACACATTCGCACACACACACACACACACACACACACACACACACACACACACGGACAATTTTTCAGATCATCATATTAGACACATTGATTATTGTCTTTGAAATATGTTCAACAAAACCTTTTTTAGGAAACTGGATTTTGTCACCGCTACAAAACTTCCTCTATGAGGAAGCAAAATGAATAAAATTTAATAAATTAACATGTATATATAAATTATATTATACATATATAATTTATATATACATATTATTAATTTATTAATACACAAATTATTAATAATAAAATATTATTAATGTTATTGAATTGAAATTCAAAATTAAGTAAATATCCAGCGATCCGCCCTGTATAAACTATAAATTTTAACCCGAAATTAGAGACGAATTATTTTAAGTCATACTTAAATCTAGCTAATTGTATTTAGAGCAGAGCCACAAATAATGTAGAATTATTTCGAAAGGTATAAACATAAACGTGAATAGCGTCAATCATGATACGTAGTTGTGATGTATGAGATATAGATATGGACCTAAAATTAGATCTTCAGCTAAATAATCTTAATCTTTCTTTCGACTTAATTAACTCGATTAATGATGTGCGATAATTGAAAAGTAAGGCTTATCTTATCCTAATTTTCTTTATAAAATAAAATTATCTTTTGTTGTTGTTATGCAAAAAAATCTATTTATAAAACGACCAATAGTTATAATATTAGCGAGATATAATTCTAAGACAGCTTTCATAATATATATTTATATTATGATTATGAATTAGAATTTTAATTAAGGATAAGAGTTTAAAAAGAAAATTAGCTTAACTGAAATTCACAAAAAGATACAAATCCTGAGCCACTCCCCATGTGAGTAATTTTCGAATTAACTCTTAATTAATTCTTCGGTGATGTGTCGTTTATGGATATCCTGTAAGGTCCTTATTTTGAATTCTATATGCATCCTTCATGCCGTTAGTTACGTAGGTACATATTTTCAATGAATTAAATCCAAATTTGGACCCAAATTAACCCGATTGCCTCTAAAAAATCTTGTTAGATATCTACGTGAAATTATTCTTGTCAAAGTTAAGTGTCAGTAATGTATACCTCAATAACGAAGAATACGAATTTCAAGGAAATGAAATAATATCCAGAAGTAATACTATATGTCTAAAGAATTGACAATGATCGTTTAAGCCAAGATTATCTGTTAATGGTTGAATTGAAATACAACACTATTTAACATTTTCCTCTTGACTAGGCAGTTCCAGTGAGTGCAAGTTTTAACCAATAACATTGCCCCTAATCACACTCGGTACGTATAGAGTAGTAGGCTGTGCAGCAAGTGGAAAATGTTATTAGAGTTTAGCAAGCTAATTTCGAGTTGGGGTTGAATCGCCAAGGTCGAGATAGATTTAATTTTCGTAATTTTGTTCATGGATATTTATAGGCTTCGAACATTAATGCAACAAATAGCATAAAAATTATAAACTTAAAAAATTAGCATTAATTAATACTATGAAAAAGTAATATTATAAATCAATAAAGAAAACGATTTACAATTAAATTCTATAATTTTTGCACAATGAAGCAAATTATTCCTGAAATATGCAATGTTAAGATTGTTGCCAAAAAATTAATAATTCATTCAACAAGGTTCGTTTAATTAATTTTAAAACACAGTTTTTAGAATGCATATTATTCTTGTCTTTTCATTTAATAAAAGCAAATAATTCAAAAATTAAAAAAAAGGTCAAAATTCTACGTTAAATAAGCCCAAATATTCGTCAATTCTTATCTTAAAAAAGAGATGGTACGAATATATCGAACACATTTTCGTTTTTAAAAAGAATATTAAGACAGAGAATACGAATTTTACAGAATTTATTGAAATTATAAAAATATTAAAGGATTTAACGGTATTTCAAGGAATTTTATGAAATTTAAATTTTAAGGGATTTGACCAGTTAGTGGGGTTTTATGTAATCTAAAGAAATGAAAACAATCTAAAAATCTAATAAAGAGTTTTCATTGGATTTTCAGGTAATTGAAAGTATTTAACGAGATTTCATGGGATTTTAAATCATTTTATAGGATTTAACGATATTTTGTATAATTTTAATTGATTTTAGCAACTTTAAAGCTGTTTCAAGAACTTTCGTGAAGTTTCATTGGATTTTCAGATATCTTAAGAAATATTTCATAGTTTCAAGGTCTTTTAAGAGATTCAAAGAATTTTACGAAATTTCATTGGATTTTTAGCACTTTAAAAAGATCATGGGATTTTGAAAAATCTTAAAAGATTTAAAAATAGATATTTTGTGGAATTTTGAGTGATTTTAAAAACTTTAAAGGTATTTGAAAGGATTTGACAAAAATTCATTGGATTTTTAGATATTTTTAGAGTTTTAATGGGACTTCGAATAATTTAAAGAATTTTAAAAGGATTTTATAAATTTATTGCGATTCTTAAAATTAGACTAGGAATTACAAATTTTTATATTTCAAAAAATAAAATCTCTGAATTATTTTGCATACTTTTGATATCCCTTAATGTTTTCAATCCCACATTTTTTGGGAAAAAGTGATGAGATTTTTAAAGAATTATAAAGTAATTTGAAGGAATTTGACTATATATTTTGTAGGATTTTAAGTAATTTGAAAAACTTTTAGATATTTTAAGAAATTTCATTTTATTTTCAGGAATTTCATGGGATTTTAACAAATTTTATGGGATTTGATGATATTTTGGGAGATTCTAAGTAATTTTAAACAACTTTAAAATATTTTATCAGATATTAAGTAATTTTAAGGGCATGTGTTACTTACCATATGAGCAAGTTTTTAAACCCTGATTTTTTTTCCACAATTTTTACATTTTCAAAAACATTATAGTCAACATCCCTCAAGAACGTGAACAAGGACGGATGTTGACTAAAATTTTTTTGAAAATTTAAAAATTGTAAAAAAAAACCCGGGTTTAAAAACTTGCTCATATGGTAAGTAACACATGCCCTTAAAGGATTTGGTGAAATTATATTGGACTTTGAAGAATTTATCCCAATTTTTTGGAATTTTGAGTAATTTGAAGAGATATAATGAGACTATGAGATTTTGAGTAATTTTAAGGACTTTCACAAGATTTTAAAGGATGTTAAAGGGATTTTAAATAACTTTAAGGGATATTAAGTCATTTTAAAGACTTTGAGTAATTTTAAGTAATTTTAAGAAATATCAAGTCAATTTACGAAATTTAAAGGAATTTTATAAAACTCGTGAAGATTCCTGAAATTAGGTAAAGCATTACAAGATTTTATATTTTAAGAATTAAAAAATCTAAATTATTGCTTCCTCATAGAGGTAGCTTTGTAGTGATGACAAAATCCAGTTTCCTAAAAAAGGTTTTTTTGAACATATTTCAAGCGCAATATATCTAATATGATGATCTCAAAAATTTTCCCGTGTTTGTATGTTTGTGTTTGTGTGTGCATGTGTGTCACGATCCACTTTTATAATTTTCGTAAAATTCATTTTTCAATTACAACTTCTCAAATATTGCAAATTTAAAGCTGATGTAAGGAAGATGAAGATTTCTTTCATCGGACGAATCGATTGACCTATAATATGATTATTGCATTTCATTAAAAAATAAGGGTGTTATGGATAATTGTATTTTTTAAATTAATTTTTCGAATATAACTTCTCAAATAAAAATTTAAAGCTGGTGTAAGGGAAATGAAGATTCCTTATGTCCAGACGAATCGTTTGACCTATAAGATGAATGCATTTCATTGAGAAATAAGAAAGTAATTTAATAATTGTAATTTTCGAAAATGAATTTTTTGAATATAACTTCTCAAATAATCAAAATTTAATGCTGATGAAAAGAATACTTAATGCTTCCTCTATGAGGAAGCAAATCATATTCGTTTAGAGGAAGTAAAGTGCTCATTGAATGAGTAAAAAAGTTGATACAACTTGACAGCTAGTTCTTTATACTAGCAAAAGGTATGCAAAAACGAGAAACTAAGCGCGCGGATCATAATTGCTGGTTTATTTAAAAACACAGTTGTCAGTAGGTACCTATACGTATTATTCTTGCATTATCATTTAATAAAAGCAAATAATTACGTCAATTTTAAATAAAATTTTGAAAACATGCCGTCAAGAATTGCTGAAACAAAACCCGAATTTCTAAATTTCTGAAATTCCCTAAATCATCAAAAAAAGTCTAGAACCAAAGACATACTTTATGTAAAAACTTGGTAATTTGGTAACATTCTGACTCATGCGTGCCTAATGTTGACATTATCAAAAGGAAAATTCAGCAGATTACTATTGGAGATCCTAGTAGGTACAAGATCATATACAACTATCGCACCTGAACACTTTACCTGCAATCAGACTATTAGCACCAAAATTTGGGGATGACTAGTTACGAATATTTTTAATTCTATTATAATGACATATAATGAATGAAAGAAAAGCAGAAAGTTAGGTTATGAATACATGTGCACCTTTTCGAGAAACCAACGGCAAGTAGCAACGGGAAGATGATATATATATATATATATATATATATAT